>JAJEKV010000101.1:520657-759378 GCA_021234155.1 Isoetes taiwanensis
TCAGTTACGTATTGCTGGTGTTCCTCCACTACTGGCAAGAAAGATTAAGACACTGTACAAAGACTTGCCTTTCACATCTCTACATCATGGATGCTAAATCCTGCTTATACATTATGATTTAAAATCTAGTCTAGTAATATTTGAAGTAGATAATAACCAGTAATTTCGATTATGGTCTAGCCAATCTCCTGCTTGACAGAGTATGTCATGAGCAAGAAATTCTAGATATATGGCACCTCTGGAAGCTCTTTAGCGCTGAGTTAAGAACTGTCGGTGAAATTATGTGTATGGATTTGGGGTGATTTCTTCTGGAACTCATTCGTTAGCGTGGAGTTACATGTGGAAGAGGATAAGGATTCCTTTCAGGATTAAGTGTCAGTCATTGCTTGATGAAGGAAAGCCTCACCTGCATTTTCTGACACAAATTCAAGTTATCCAGATGAAGTTCTTCCCTATGAGTAAAACTAGGATCTCATTTGCACATCTCTGTGGATCCTCTGCCTGAGTCATCCATGTAAGTGTAAGATGTGATTTGTGAGCTACTGCTCTCTCAGACTCCTGGAAGGATAGCCTCATTCTGAGAGTATTTCCATTTGATTCAGAAACATCCTAAAAGACTCGCCTGGGTTTGTAAAATTAAATATTGATAAATTATTGGGATGTATGGACTCGCCTCTGATGGGAGAGAGCGCCTTGGATGTGTATCAGAGTCCGGTTTTTAATGCATCATGCTTAATTTTCTTCCATATACCATGACGATGGAAGTATTCGGTGTTTGCTTGGCCTCTGTGCTAAAGCTTCTAGTGGCTAACAGATGTGAGGAAGTCATGAATCAGAGCGGCTTTCAAGATAATCAAAGTAAGAGATTTTCTAATGGACCTAAAGTGACCTACTGAATCTTTCGATTGACCCTACAAATAGTAATATTCTTGCTAGTATGTAGAGATTGTATTATCTAGCTTTGAACTCTCCTTTCGGCCTCGTTGCTGCTTAGCCTCTCATTATCGGGGAAAAGAATAAAATAGAACATGAGTAAAGAAGGAAGCCAAATGCTGGTTCCAAGTGGAAATCAATTTGTTATAAACTCTATTTATGTGTCAGAGTTGGCGAGAAATTTACCAAAAGAAAAGGCATTCTACCAATAAAGCGTAAACTGATCCTTCGCTTGAACGTAAAGTTCTAAAAAGATATTTGCCAATGAATAGAAGTATCGCCTGGTTTATGAATATCTCTCAAGTATTCGCCAAGGGTTAGAGCGCGTTAAACCAACCCTCATACGAGCCCGCAGATCATTCATCTACATAAGAAAGAGAGGACCTCGATTAAGAATTGTCGCACATGCCGTAACCAAAAATTATTAACTCGACAATTCAAACGCAAGCGGTACATTAGAAAAGGATTGCATATATCACTGGCAAGTAACCTGAACGAATGATATTCAAATGGGATTGAAAGATATTACCAAAGCATCTAATTCGGGTCCTTTGTACCATTTGGGTGCCTTATTCTAATATCTAGCCCATTCACTAAGAAAAACGAAGCATGATTCATACCCCATTTTAATAATTTCTATTACTAATATAACCAAGCAAAAGCATTCTTCCTAAGTGAAATTTGGGCTTAATCTTATCTTATATTTAGGAATACTAGTGGGTACGGACCACGCTCTAATTTGGAGACTTACCTAGATTGGCCCAAACTGGGATGGGGAAAGGATGATGCCATGTCATGCCGAGGGCCAGAGGAAGAACAATTTTTCAAAGTTTCCGAAATAAAAGCCGCGAGGCTAGAGATTGAAGCCTTCAGATGGGTTGATAGAATAAGTATGCATCAACCGCCGCTTACCCAGCGACTATTCGCTTCGCGCAAGACTCGCAACCAGAACTAATGTACGCATTTTAAAATCTCCCGCCTTCTACCGCGAATCGTAGGCCTGAGTTTCTAGTACTGATTTACGTGCCACGCATTTTTGACCGCGATATCGCCTGGGCAGTCACAGCCCCGCCACCTTTAGTACATGATTTCCTTCAAAGAATTAGATCTCGGGCTTCCATTTGATTGGGGTCTGTGGATTTAACTCTGCCCTGAGATGGCCAGAGCCTGCTGCAAATTTATTGGGTGTTCGCAATGAGCTTTAATGATGGTTAAGGCCGCCGTAATCTAAAGGCTGGAGCCGCCATGTCACCTTTATCAAGGAGGCCCTGGCATTTTGAAATCGCCATAAATGGTTCATATAGAGGAACCTTCTCACATTCCTAAGGAAGCTGGGAGGTCCCAACCGCAGTTGATTGGTAACAAATGAATTTTTCATCATACTATATTCTCCGGATTTCACCGGTAGAAACTCCATGCTTCCAAACCCATATCGCTATGCGTATCCATGCATTTGTCAGTAGTAGCTTCTAAGTTCAGCTTTTTCTAGCTTCTAAATTTTGCTTTAGAGCTCTACGCCGGTAAATCTAAAGTGAATTTATTTCATTAAGTTGAGTGATGTCATGAAACTTAGTAGATCAGCACCCTCTGCCGGCTAAAGGCGCAAACCTAAAGATATATTAGTGTCACTGCACTTCAAGGTGTCTTCCTCACCCTTTCCATTCACAGGACCCCAGTACTCCCATGCAATCTCCCCGAAGGTCTCACATCTTTAAGTTTTCAGGTTCTCACCAAGTTTGGTTTAAGATAGCAAAGGCTCGAGTCCTCACACAGCAGATTTCCAGTTTTGCAAAAGTAGTATGTTCTTATATTATAATAAAATGCATTTCGCAGTTCTGAAACACATCGCCCCTAGATCCTGTCACTTACCAGACCAGCCATGACATTATTCACTTTCTAATTGTATCCCCTCTGGTTGTTATTTTGTGAAGGTGGAAGGCGAGGGGAGATGAGATCCGAGCCCCTTGGCCATGTCAGATGAAGTAGTTAAAAATATTGCCCCTGGGCAAGTGTGCTACCAGAGTTTGATGCTGTTAGTGATTCAGGATCCTGGGAGGCAGCTTAATGTATAATCCCCATTCTTCCTTTCTCATGATTTGATACCATAGTGTGCTATTACAAGTGATAGCTTAGCCTTGATATTGCATTTGCAGATTTCAGGGAGGTTTTAGACAGCTTCCCCAAAATTTCACCTGAATGCGCTTGGCTATGTTCGCTCGCTGAGCGTAGTGGCGCAGAGATGATGAAGCGTATGCCTTCATAAGTCAAAGGATAAAGTTGGGATCAAAGGAAAACAGAGGACAATTTTGCTATCCTTCTTTCTTTGAGCCAGAAGGAGTTTAGGGAGGATGATGAGTACCTATATGCTTATCGACGAAGCACTTTAAGCGTCAAACGGTTAATTTAAAGACCATGCAGTCTCCAAAGGTGAAGTCATGCCTCATCTCACAGAGACTTACGGGATAAAGAAAGCCATAAGAAGTTGAGTAAGAATAACCACCGCCAAAGGGTGCCTCTAACACGAGTGCATAAGTCCGGCGAAGCAAGAAACGATGTAGGACTGGCGGTCCATCCCAAAGATCCATGTTGTAAATGGCCGCCCTTGGCCAAGGATCCTGGCCTTATTTTAGAAGCGGGTGTGAGAACTACTGGGTAAGTGCAAATATTATTTGCAGACGAGAATCTTTCCTGCAAGCAATGGCGAATCAAATATATATCCTTGAATTTATGAATTGTATTTGAAGTATAACTTGCGCTCTTCATTTAAAGTGACACAAACAAATGAATTCCGCTGGATTATTTGAGATCTTGCAAGATAATTGCCTAAATTCCAAGTTGCTGCAAGCAGTAGTGGTGGATCCCGTATCATGTATTGGCTGAGGGTTTGGTGTGAGCACTCCAGAAAAGCCCATAATCAATGCGCAGAGGCCCTGCCATAACCTTGGGGTTTCCAAAGGCGGAAGTAAAGATATAGTCGCCCAGCGTGGCTAATCGAGTAGACTACAGGCACAGCTTTTGGTACACGCAGCAGAATAAAAAAATGACGCCTGATGTTATTATGTGAATAAAAGGTGAAGAGGAATAAGAGCTTTGGGTTTGGAGGGAAGTTGGATGTGGTGAGATATAGCAATGTTCAAGGAGGTTGAAATTGCAGTAGGAAAGCACCCATAATCTCAAATGAGTTTATATTTTAAAAACTTTTTGAAAACCTTTATTTGCATGTCGTATGCTTGTTCCAAGTATTATTATGATAGGTACAGGCCTAATTGAAAAGAAAATGCTGCACAAATGACTATTTTGTGGGTAATGTTCCATTTTATCTCAAGAGTCAGAACACAAGTTTTACATTTTATTTGGAAAGACAATTAATATCATAGTTTGAATAAGGCCAAAGTACTTTTGAAGATATAAAGGTGGTACCATTATCTAAAGTTTATCAAGAATGGGTTAAACTCCAATGTACCCTTATATGGTATGGTGTTTAACGCAATGCATCTGGTAGCCAAGTACTATATCCATATTCATGGTACAAGCGTAGTGGAGAGAGCGGCGAGGCGTAATATTGATTGACCATATGTTTTAGTTACTTGCAAATTGATCAATAACTCAGGTGCTACTGTGAATTCAAGGCTATCTTTAAAAAATAATTTCATTTACGAAGCAGCCTACCTAAATGCAATGCTTCCAATATTTATAGGTTCCTGAATTATGCTCAAAGAATACCGGGCACCATTACTATAGCATGTTTTGTAATAAAGATCATAAATCGCCGCGAATCCCACTTATCGGCAATGCAGCTTGCAAGTTTCGGCCCGCGTAAGCACGAGGTAAACAAAACAAATACAAACAAAACCCGCCGTCAAAACCATTATAAGCCCCGGCTATATAAAATCGGTCGCAACAAGAAACGACATGGTGTTCAAATGAAATGGGCAAGAAATATGGAAAATACATTCTCGCCACCGTAGGGCAACCCTCTGCAGCACTATAATCTTGAGAATTGCTGTCTTTATTCCCTTTCCTAATGAGTTTAACTTTTTTCTTCCTTTTAGATCTACCTGGCCTATTCTTCTACCCACCTTCCTTTTGTGCCTATACTAACTTGATATCCCTGGTTTACCTTGAAGCTTTGAAATGCAAAGTTCTTTATCGCCAGCTTTCTCCTCTCCAGACGAGAAGTCTCTACCAAAATGGCGCATTCTGACATTTGATCAGCCATTTTGGAGAGAGACGAAGTAGAGATATGGTTGGCCTCCTTTTCTCCACATCTGCCATTTCCTCACAAAGGAAGCTTTTTGAGTCCAGTTCTCTCCTTCCCACCCAAGTTGTTGGTCTGGTGGTTTTCTATTTCATGCGCTCAGACCAAGCTCTCCTCTGGCATTTGAGGGCGAAGGTTTTAAGATATGATGTTATGTCGCTATGGATCATGCAGACCGTACCCTCCGCATTTGAGTAGAGCTTCTGGCGCAAGATACATGCCTATGTCGCCATGGGCCTATGCGGACTGTACCTCTGGCCGATATGGGATTTGTGGATTAACGTGATCCGTGCCTCGAGGCTTCTACTGTTTCCATGGATGGCTTTTATTTTTGAAAGCACTTGCTTTCTTTAAAGCTTGTTTTTTTCGAAATATCTCCAACCTTATGGGCGTACTTTCACAAGCATTTTCAGGAACGCGAAGGCATTCCCATATTTCTTTCACCTAAGTTTCGTGATCAAGTATGGTTTTCTTTCTTTGCTTCGCCTAAGTATTTGAGATGCATCGCCCTGGGATTTATACCCATCTTGTGCTTTTCCTGACTCTTCTTCTTCGGCCCATGATTCTACTTTGGATGGCCCTGCTTTTTCCTTTGAGCCAAGCCATGCATAGGTTTACTATTAGGGTTTCTCGGAACCCTAATAAGATCTGGTTTTTTCATCCTATGATAAATTTCCATGCTCTTATTGCCCTTTCTTTATTTTTACTTTCATCTTAAATTGGGTTGTTCCTATCAAGTAGGTCTCCTTATCAAAAGGTAGTCAAAATCCCAATTGTGACTCACCCTCCACCTTGATATTTTTCAAAATGTTGTACACCCGGGCCTGATAGAAAGATATGCCTATCTATATCTGTACTTGCTTCCTCCGCATTTGTGCCCCCACCAAAATAATGTGCGTGATTGTGTAGCTGTTGATGGTCTACTCCACACAATCCAAGGCTTTATGACCAATTGAGGGGAGCAATTGCTTCTCTGAATCAGGTCTAGTGCTTCCGGTACAACAAGATTCCTGCTTTTCTTTCATTTGTTGAGACCATCCTCAATCCCACTCCATCGATTTGTTGCATGTGGGATGAGGTGAGAGGTGTGCATACAACTAGTCTCACTTTTTGATGCATGACCTAGAAGCTATTGAAATGTATTTGTAGCACAACTAATAAAATTTGTCGTATATAAAAACGAAATATGAATTGTTGTGGAGAATTATTCTTCACTATGTATAGAATAGAATAAAAAGCTATTATGCTGTGACTCGGTACATTGCCAAATGATCATTGGAACCTAAATATATTTTCCTTTTGAACTCATGTAATTCCATGGCAGGTGTCCCTACGACTACATTGAAGAAGTTCACCTGTGATGCAGTCGGTGATCCAAGTGGAGCTTTAGGTTTCAACAGAAAATGAGTTCTTCCAGATCCTCTATCTCGACTCATGAGAAATCCTCGCAAGTGCTTATATCATTCAACATTCATGTAAGCAGTGGAAAGCACCAGTCACCCAGAGAGGCTATCGCTTCTTATGAAGCATTACCAGATAGCCTTATATCCAAATGTAAGGCAACGTTAGATTTAGTGAACTCAGTAGTAGTATAATCTACAATATTATTAGTGTTCATTCATAACAATCCCAAAATATTCAAGATATGGAGATTTGCTTATTAGTGGTTTTTGGTCACAAATATTTTGGTTATTATAGCAGAATCTTTTATATATATTCTGAGGATGACATTGTATGGTTATCATTTGTATAATGTCAAGCCTCATAAAAAGTTAGGATTTTATACTCAGTGGTTTTAGATTCTCGGACGTATAACGCTACCCTAACCTAATCGATGAATACCTTTTATTGACTCAGATCTTCATGGTGTGTATAATGCCAATTCTAAATCTCAAAAGATATGATGCAAAATTATGTACTGTACTATGAAGAAGAGGTTTCTATATCGTCAAGTTGTTGAAAAGTTTTTGCTTATAAGAGTAATAAAAGCAGAAAAGTTGATTTGCTTTTTCCACTGGCTAAAATATTTATGAATAATTTGTGCCCAAAGAAAGATTTGGGCATCATACGACCTCACATATGAAAAAGAAGGATGGATATTAAGTTTCACGTATAAGATTTGGCAATTATCAATGGTACCTTATCGTGCATTATGCAGTAGTTGCTAGTTGGTTCAATGGGGCAAACACACATCTGTTAATACAGGATATAATTGCTTCAATACATTCAAGTTAAGTGGGATGGAGTATATGTGTATTAACTTGGCTTTTGACGTATAGACTAGAAGACATGGACTATTTAGGAAAATTGGAATTTAGCGGCAATTGGCTTATATAAAACCTAAATACGAGTATTTAGTGATTTGTATAAAATTATCTTAAATTTTTAAGTAGAAGGAGGAATTAAAAAGCCATTGAAAAAGGGCTTTTGTATTCGATCCATTTGTAACCTATAATAAATCAAACAAATAGCAATCTCTTTTGTCCCCATGCAATCTTGTTGGCGCTTATGTTGCGTGCGCCCCGCCATCGCCGGGACAGCGAAGTTCATCCATTCCGTATGGCCGGCGATCCAAAGTAGGGTTTCGTTAAAGCAGAATCGTTTTCCAGTATCCTCTTCCTCTTTGGTGACCCGCGAAATCCTTGCAAGGTTTTGAGATTTATCCAATATTCATATGTAAGGAAAGTACCAAGAAGCCAACCTAAAGAAAGGTCGCTTTTCTTAAATTATACTTGATAGGGCTCATACAGCCACTCGATTCAAAGGGCTGTGCCACTAGGTTTGCTATTTTTGATCCAGAAAAGGCCGGTTTGCCATTTTAGCAATTTTCCTTATAGCAGATTCGGGCCGAATTCAAAAGGCCCAGCCAGATTCGTGGAGCAAAGTTTTGGAGAAGTTCTAATGTAAGCCCATAGCTTGGTTCCTTTGGGTTTAGCCTTGATCCTTCCTTGTGCCCTTGCAAACACAATTCCGCTTGAATTTGGTTCGAAGCTTCGCTGGTTTAAAAATTTCCTTCAATCTTGCGGTTGGTTCAGTATTAAGTTACCATATCGGTGCTGAAGTGCAAAGATATTAGTTCGCAGTGATGAACCGATGGCTTCTGCGTCAATCCCGTGACGAATCGCTGTGAATGGGGAGTCGAAACCTCGCTGAGTGGAATCAGAGTCTGCCAGGCAAGACCCGTCCTACTTTTTGTGGTATGTAATAACGCAGAATTCCAGTATTGCATCATGAAGTACTGTTGATAGCAATCTCAAGAAATTCACTCTGATTTGCAAAATCCTGACAATCACAGAGCAATCTCGATTCAGTAAGAATTTTGCCCCTATCTTTTTCGCTGCGCTTCAATTAGGTGGCGACTTGCCATGCGCTGCATACTATTAAAGGTATATTTATATTTTGGCAATTTTTCAAATGGAAAGCTTACACGTTGGCCTTCATGAATGTAGCCCCTTCATTTTAAATAAATATTTCTATTACATGGCATAATCTAGGTCTGAGATTGCTATGGCAATGTAAGTCGTTGATCAAGAGATTTTGAGGGATATATACGCTTTATAATAGGATGAGTAGTTGGAATCTCCATTCCGCTTTGCAGTGAGTCGCCTACCGCAAACATTGACTTACTTGTAAATAACAGTAGCCTGAATTCCAACTTCGGTTCTATAAAACAAGTTTGGTTTGAGATTTTTGCACCATTGCTTATTGTATAAGTATTCTCAATCCAGTGGACGTAAATATTTAGGCTCATAACCTTCAAAGCAAAGCCAATGGAAAACCCCTGTGAGCATCTCCAATTTTGCTATCTCAAGAACCTATGTTGTGGTGGCACACCTATTGATTGACTGTTGAGGTAGTTCCTCATTGCTGAGATATATAATGACAAATAGATATTTTCGCTTCATGGGTATCGTAAGATCATATTTTTGCATGGAGCATCTTATAATAAGGTAGCAATTTACGCACTAAGTCAACAGAGGAACTGTTTTTCCATATCCCTTCATCTTGAGACCTGAAATCCTTGCAAAGTGCTTTGTATATCATTCTAACATTCATAGTAAGGAAAGTACCAAGAAATACCCTCAAAGAAGCACGTTTATAATGAGCAATTTCAGAGCAGCCTATATCCAAACGTGGCACGATTTGGTTAGTGGATCCAGTAGTGTAGTAGTTAATTTTACAATATTATTATGTTCATTCTAACAATCCCAAAATATTCACACATTATATTTCATTAGTGGTTTTGGGCCACAAGATGGAGCAGAGAAGTGATCTTTATATGTTGGTATATCACTGAATATACTTATTTATAATGTTCACCTTATGCTGCCTCGTAAAGGGTGACTCTTTTGGCTATGGTTTGACTTGACCATAACGGGACTCTAGAATCGAATCAAAATAACACTTTTATTGATCGTGACTGCTTATGGAGTTACCCAAATCTCTTTAAAAAAGAGACATGCAAATACTATGTACTAACCCTGTATGATAGGTTTTTAGAACATTGTCTGTTGAAAGTTTTGTATTATACAAAAGTTAGATTTGCTTTTCTCTATGGTACAAAGATTGCAGCCTGAATTTTGAAATGCAATGGTATTGGGATTGCCAATACTGTTAATTGTAATGTATATAGAAAATAAGGGGTAGATATGAGCTATGACTTTCTAATGAGAAGTGATTTGGGTAAATGTCATCAATTTTAGACTAGACAAAGATTGTAGTTTTGTATAGATGGTCGAAGAAAACACACATCCAAATTCTTTTTGTGATCATACATAGAGAGAATGGTTTCCTTCTAAATCATCTAAAAGCTTCCTATTTGTTAAATATTCGTTTTCTATTATTAGAGACCTATCCTCACCACTTTCATGATTTATAAGGTGACAGGATATGTAACTGGTCACTTTGAGCATGACCGAATATTAAATGACAGTGGTATCAATCCAAAGGTGTAAATTGTCAGGGATATAAAACCTTAAAATACGGTGAGTAAATATGAATTGTGACAAAATTATTCTAAAATTTTTTAAGTTAGAATTGTGAATAAAAGTTTATTATGCCGTAGGACCTTCAGTATTTTATCGCCAATTTGGAACAGGATCTGCTTCAACCTATATTAAATCAAAACAAATAAGGTCTCTTATCCTGTATGTAATCTTTGTTGCGCCAGTATGTATCCTACCACTTGATTGAAGTGAAGTTCATCCATCTCCGCATTAATGATCTCAGCTTTTTTTTTTGTAAGCGAACAAAGAGAACCGCTTTTCCATATCCCTTCATCTCAGACCTCGCTGAAACTTCTGCAAAGCGCTATATCATTCAAAATGGCACGTAAGGAAAGCACCAAGAAATACTCCTAAAGAAGTGACGTTTTCTTAAATGAATTGATATTATATCCGTATGTAAGGCAATGTTAGATTTTAAGTAAAGTGATCCAAAATAGTAGTAAATAATTGCTACATTATTAAGGTTCATCTTCAGTAAATAACTCTAAAATATTCGGTGAGATGGTATTGTGTATTGGTTATGTTTACCGCCAAAGATGGAGCATGGTGAAGTGTTGATTTTTATATATACTGAAAGGACATTTAAATATCATTTTGGTAAGTCAAGCCTCGAGTAAAAAGTTATGACTTTTGACTATGGTTTTAGACTTCGACTATAACGCTACCGAATCAACCGCATTTTAATACTTTATTAATTCAGTCTGCTATGAATAGTTTACCCAAATCTCAAAAGATATCATGCAAATATCAGTGTACGTATAACATGAAGAAGAGGTTTCTTTAGAACATTGTCGCTTTAGAAAGTTTTTAATATAATGTAAAAGTTACAAAAAGTTAGATTTGCTTTTCTACGGCGCTTAGTGCGTACTATTTGCATAAATGGAATTTGTGTTCAAGAAAAGATTAAAGAATGCCACTTAATCTGCTACGATATTAGAAATAATGGCGATGTGGAGCCGGGCGAAGTTCTTACCGAGAAAGGACGGCAAAATTGGTCATCAATTTTGTATAAGACGTTGATTGTGAAGGTTAGATACCAATGGGCAAACATTATCCGTATGCCACCATACAGTGGATATAATTGCTTCCTCTAATCCATCTGTGTAAGCCTATGCCAACAATATTGCTTTCGTCATATACCATTCCCAATTACCTCCATGATTAGTCAGATGTGGATGAGGATATGTGTATAGTAACTTAGTCGTACCTTTTGACGCGACAATCTAGAATAATATTGGAATGTATTTGTGGCATCAACTAATGGTACCTGTCGACATAAAGACCTTAAATACAAAAATAAATATGAATTGTATAAATTTTTATCAAAATCTAAAATTTTAAGCAGAAACATCCATTGCTAATTCTAACATCTATAACTTATAATAAAACAAAGAGAAATAAGGCCTTTCTTATTCCACGGGTAATCTTATGTCATATGTTGGGTGTCCTTAATGACTGTTTATTAGTCAGCCTTTACCATCTCGCTCTATCATGGGCTACAAATGACAGCCCACTCCAGGCTTGGTTGAAGCTTTATCGGTAGCCTATCGCTCCCCGCTTCTAAATCGGTTTCTTGGCTTCCAGCAGAACTTCGCTTCTGATTTGGTGAGTCTAAAGATCCTCGGCAGGATTTCTTCGTGACCTTGTATTACTTCCAAAAAGTGAGTTGCCACATCTTCTATTTTAAGTGGTGCGAGGAACTCCCAAAGATTTCCTGGCAAGCGTATTCCTCTATTTTCCGTGATCTTCTATTTCATTTCGTGCAAATCTTCCTATTTTATGACAAAAGTAGTTTCCTATTTCTGCATAAAACTTTTCTAGCCTCCTGGCTTCATAATTTTCAGAAGAGGTCGGGTCCTCCATTGCCGGCTTATGGAGTCAGCCCCGCCAACACCGCCCATGGGACCCTAACAGTAATGGGAATGGGAGTCCCAACCTCCATTCCTTATATGTGTTAATGACATGATGTAAATCACTACAGTATTGAATAGGGTGCATTCTCAACTATGGATGCTACCTAGGCTCAACCTTCAAAGTTTTGCCAATGGAAAACTCTCAACAACAGTTAGAGACATCTCCACTTTGCTATCTCCCCAAGAACTCATGGGTGTTATACACCTATTGATGACTTAGCGCAGTTCCTCATCGTGCTAGAGGATATACAACGATAAATTTATATTTCTGCTTTCCAGTGGTATCTTCAGTGATGAAGCTTTTGTATGAGTATCTTATACACAAGGTGGCAATTTGCACTAAGTCGAAACAAGAGAACTAGTTCTTTCCATATTCTAGACTTCCGAGACGGGCTAGAAATCCATGGCAAGTTTATATTATTCAACATCCACATGTAAGGAAAAGCACCAAGAAATACCCTAAAGAAGCTAATGTGTTCTTAGAATGACAATTCAATAGCCTATATTTCAATCAATTTATTTTTCAAGGTTAAATGGCTGGCTGTCCAGACATTGGTCAATCCACAATAATGGTCTTAATAGAAATGGTCTCTGACGAAATAGTATATGGGAAAATGTAATTCCAACCTCTTCTGGTCTTAAAAGGCACGTGCTCTTGGCATCTGCATAAATACAAAAACATATTTGAAGTTCAACACCAAATCAACGTAAAACCGCGAAGAGGTTTGATATAATTCAAGAGAAGCTAATCCTATGCTAGCAACAGTATCTGATTCCTTCTATTCTGCTAGGCTAAGTGGCTTATCCTCGAGATCTCGCTTGTGCTGGTTTGTGCAAAATGCTTAGGGTCGAAGACCCCTTACTCCAAAGCCAAACCTGTTGAATACACTAAAGCCACTTCGAAGCAGTTGCTGATGCGGTGGAGGAGTATTCAAAGTTTGCAGGAGGTTTGGATCAGGAGGCTGGACTTCAACTTCAGGCACAAGTTGCAGCGCGAAGCCAGAAGATCAGACGTGAAGGTTAGTCTGATGGTAAAGAAATTGCGGTAAGGAAAGGGGTGGATGAGAGCCCAATTGCCTCTGCAATGTGTATGAAGGGCACTGATACATAAGTGGAGCCACGGTACTGATTTGGGGCCATGACCCCGCCGGACTAATCAGGGGTGGAGCTTGTAGGCTGAATTGATCCGATTTTTTGAATGCAGGAGGTTTTGGTGCTGGCAATGTTACCTTGCCCTGTTCTACGGCCATGAGCAGCCATGTTGGTGCGGACCAATACTCTGCTGCAGGGCTTATTCTGGGGACAGATGGAAGATTTTGATCTCTTGCAAGTTCCTGCCGGAATTACTCCTCTGCTTCCTCCTCAGAGGGATGCCAAATCACTGCCTTGGGTGATTTGCCTTCTGTCTTATAGCAGGACTTTACAGCCCGCCCCAATTCCAAGGCCATGAGAAAGGAAGGAGAATTTTTGGTGCAGAAGAAGCTTTTGAAGTCGCTGGAATTGCAGATGTTTGTGCTGCAAACCTGGCAAGGACTGCTCTTTGTAAATGGTAATGTCTGTTGGCAGCTCTGGCTTCCATATTCGCTAAGGATGCCATTATTTTGGTTGTTTTGGCCGAAGTAATCTCTTGCGTTCTTTGCCTTGTGAAGTAGCAAGGCAAGCCCGGAATATACCCTGACCTTCACCCAGATTGGAAGCATCACCCTGGGCAGATCGAAGCCGCGTAATTCAGGAATTTATGGATGGTGTTTCCATAAAGCAAATTGCACGAAACAGACCGTAGCAAACCCAAACAGGAAGGCATGCTCTTAGAACTTCGCTAAGAGGGCGAATCCCCAAATCATGGATTTGTTATGTATTATCCACTTGAGAGGATTCAATTCTAATAATGAGCAACCCAAATCATTGACGTGAGCAGAGATAAAGCCCTCTACGGAGGAATGGGGCGCACCTTGTACCCAGGCTCTCGGGTGGATAACACCTGCCTGCCATTGCTGCAATTGGGAAGCCTACAGCCCCACCTCGTAGGAGTCAAATGATTACTGCCACATGGATTTATTTAAAATCTCAGCGGAGGACCTAATCCCAGCTTTAGATTATGGCAATGAAGGCCGAAATTAAGTGCAGGTTTCTTACACCTCCGAGCTCCAATTCCTTGCAAACCTAGGCCACCACCAGAGTAGAGCAGCATAACCAGATGTAAATTCCCTTGGCTTGATCCTCACAGGAAGACTGAAGAGGCTGTTAGATCTTAGCTGAGCTCTAATTCTTCTCGTCGCCCTTGCCAAGTGGGTTGATTCCATATACCTTGAAGAGATTTTCAGTGGTGCCCACTTCGTCAAAGTGCAGATCGTGGCCCAGAGGGCAAAGAAGACTTTCTTTTGGTGGATAAGTAGGGAATTGGCTCTTTCAGATTCTGCGAGAAGGATTTTCTCCGGAATTGTGGATCATCAGCATGTTTAGGCGATTGATGATGCTTAGTCAAGCTTCCTTCATCCTCTCATCCAGAGCTCAGGCTCGGGGTCCTGTTTTGGATTTGAAGAATGCAAAACAGCAGCAGATGCCTTTGCCAAAAATTCAAAACTTGAGCAAGAATTGGCGAGGGAGCTCACAGAGGATTCCTGCAGGAGAAATACATGTATGGCATTCTCATGCCGCCTACTAGAATTGAAGAGTGCTGACTGTATTTTGCAGAATTTGTGAGTAGAGGCTGAACAAGGCTGTTGAGCGTAACACAAAAGATATCTCCTGGGGAAATAAACAAGGTGTCTATGGTATTGTGTGATGGCAGATACCTTTGCTTCTGTTGCGTGGAGTGGATGGTACGAGCTCCTAAAAGCTTTAGTAGTAATAGCCTATCAATCCAATTCAACAATTTGATCTTACTAAACAGTACTTTTAAAGCTTCAAAGACTACTTACTTCCTAATTTCATTTCACTTCACAAAAATTTTCCCAGATCTTAATTGATGAGACGGTTGAATGCAAGCCTATTAATTGTTGTATCTGCTCCAACCGCGCAGGCGCCCTGGAGTCATACAACTACTTGTGGATCTTGGGCACATGCAATCCATAGAAATAATTTCGTAGTGTAATTAAAGTAGATTTCTTGCGTATGTATTCAATGCCAAAAAGGCCATAGAAAGTGCTTCTGACAAAACTAGGCGCTGATAGAATTGCACTTAAACTTAGAAGTTAATAAATGAAAAACTATGGTAAGAAACTGAAAACAGATCATAAGCATATTCAGTTTGTTGAGGTAAATATCCTAATTTTATTTCATGGAGAATTGACTTGTTATCCATGTAATTTGCCACTTTACATTGATAACTTAATTCACAAATTTGTCGTTGAAGCTGAAAAAGTAATAACTTTGTTTTCTGAGCCAGCCTTTTCTCTCAAGCAAGTAGTTATAAAGTATATGTTTAACAAATTAAATAGCAGGATTCTACATTACCTCATCCATTGACAAATCTCCTTCAATACAATAATAATACAAAAGATTCCCATTCCTCGGAGGATCCGTAGAATGCAGCTTGTCTGTCTATATTTATTATTTATTTTATTTTATTTTCATTAATCACGACGGGACCGGAAGAGGAGCCAGGAGCCTCGCAAATCTTTACAAAGCTTATAGTTTCTAAAGGTAAGGAATCTGCAGCATCCACCGCCTCCTTAAATACAAAACCCAAGCCAAAAATGACAATGAAACAAGGGGATCCAAAATCTTGTACTAATTCTAAACTTCTCTCGACTGAATACTAGGCCAAAACAAAAATATGTATATTCACTTTCTATGCGCTCATATCGGCTGTAAGCCTATAAACTTTCCTATACCTTGGATTTTATACCATCTACAAATTTCCCACAGCCACTCTAGGAACCGGTTCTCAGAGCGCATATTACCTGGGTTTAGCTACCTCTATAACCAATCTCAGTACCTCCTGAAGGCCTGGGCTTCACGGCTAGGATTACTGAGTATGCCTTGTAGTTGCATTCTACTACCGTGAGGACCACATGCTTGTGTCAAGAGCTGACTAAAGTAAGAGGTGCAGCCTCATTTGCTCCTTCCAATAGCTTCTTGGACACCCCATCTGGCTGTTCTAATTCACTTGGCCCGACACCATCCTTGTTATTCCTAACTTACTCATCACTGCATGGGAGATAACTCCGTCCTGCTTGCTCTTCTGGGCCTCGGTTAACAAAATTAATTTGGCTTTGGGAATAAAGCCTCCACTTGGGGCAGAGGGTCCAAATTCTAAGTAAAGGAATAGCATATGGGATTTGCATCTCAGCTGTGTTCCATCTGGCGGGCAATCTCCGCTTTCAACCTGGACCCCATAGCTTTTTGATAATTCTACCTCTCATATAGGCAGATCCGTTTGTTGCAGACCGCTTGCACTAAGGTTTTGGAAATGTGATCTTCAACCCTTCAAATATAAGGCCGCGAGCACTTGGAAGAGAATGATAAGCATATTTGATACTTCCCGTGACTGCTTTCCGATGCATCCTCCTAATTTATATTTGAGGAAAAATCTATTCCCAAGATTCTAGCAATCTACTGCCCCGTAGCCTTCACTTCCACCATACACGCACCATTTATCTCTCGTCCTGCAAAGATCATACCCTGATGGTGTTGCTTCGCATTTGTTTCAGCATTAAAGGCCAAGCTATCCAAGTGGCATTGCGTAACTTTCCTTCGTCTCGCCATCAAAAGTAACGCCATCCTGGAGTACGAAAGCAGCCGAATCTATGTGTTAAAACCAAGCGAAAATTCGCTTATGGACTCTCAGTTTATTCTCTCCAGCTCAGTTCATGAAGGACCAAACAAGTGTAGGAGGATAGCTTTACACCCGGCTGCATCTTCGAATGGTGTTCCGGACAAATCTTTCAGACCGTTCTCAATTTAATGAGCACCTCTCGACATAAATGCTAGATCAGCGCGCTTTCATTCGGTATGAACTCCACAGGCCATTCACACCTAGTTCTTTCCCCTGAAACTGTGATCAAATGCTTGGAAAAGTCAGTTAAAAGCAAATATTGCCATGGCAGGTTGTTTAGAGTCTTTGCTTTTCGGGAGCAAGCACTGAGCAAGAGCATATCTAAAAGTGTTATGTTCTCGCTGGAATCCTCGCCCTTGAAACATGACTTATTGTTTGTTTCAAGAGCTAAGTTTCTAATAAACTCCCCATGATCTTAGCAAAAGTTCCCATCAATACATGGTTCCTTCAGAGTTTGATGTATCTCTTTTCCTGCCACCCGCTTCCTTGTGAATGGGGTGCACTCTACGAGTTTCCGGGCCATTTGAAGGCCTTCATTCACGCCGTTATTCAAGGATGTAAGGTAGTACTACCGTATTTTAATTTAATCGATGGGAATCCAATTCTATGCAAATGCCATTGGCCGCGTGCCTTGCTGGCCCGCCATCTCTAATATTACTTGTACTCTTCCTCCGTGGAACAATGAGTCGCGAATAGCTCTAATTGGTATGCTATCACCGTCCTTTTCTTATAAATATCTCGCGAACCAATTGGTAGTTTATATCTAAATTTATGCACAGATATTCTTGTTTAACCCCGCAGTGGTTCCAATAGACTTGGGCGCTTTTGAATTTTGGTCATATAGGTCCGCTTGCCTCGCTTAAAGTATGTCCGCTTTTGGCCTTCTATGAACCGCTTTTGTACCAGTTGGCCTTGGGTAAATGTAAATTGCCGGTGTTCTTGCTCGCTTTCGTGTGATTCTATCCCAACACGAAGCCGTATGGTTTAGCTCGGTATTTTATATCCAAGATCCTGGCGCAGCCAGGCGAGTTTAGAAAAGATACGCCTTCTAGCTTCGTCTGCCCATACGGCCGATATCGAACTTCCGTAGTTTGGTATTTTACCATGTTTATAATTTCGATCTGAGTTTAAATAAAAATGGCCTTCATATCTTTATTTATTTCGTTTGGATCACTCACATGTACAGTAGATGATCGATTCAGTATCTTCAATAGTGGGTACTTCCAATCATGTCCTACGCTTTTGCTATGAGTATAACGATACTGCCTCGGTCGAATAAGGAATTTTTCTGTAACTCTTGGAAATGTGGAGATAAAACCATATTTGGTAATCTCTTTCATTTAAGTATATGGTATGTAATTCCGTTAAGTTCTCCATGACGAGTTGAATCTTCCAAATTCTCGTGGAATGCAGTAGATCTATCTTAACGGCGCAATATCTTAATTTCATAGGCCTGCTTGTTTGGTGCCCGTCTGAGCGAAACTCTACCGATACACATCTCCTGGCTTTGGTGATAAAACATCTGCATAAAGCGGCGGTAGTCGGGTCGCCTGATTGAAGTCCGTGCTGCCACAGTGGGACGAACGGTGCAGGCATATATACGTAAAATAAAGTTCTATTTTTTTGCTTTAACTTTCAAACAAAATGTATTAGCTGATTGGTTCTTGATCCGCACGTATGGCTTTGTCAGCAATTTTGCGTATACAATGCATCGGCTTCACCAAACTTCCTCGCGCTAACACTGATTTGCATTCCAGGTTTATCTTTCCGTTATCAAATCCCGTGTCAGCAAAGAACGGTTGATGTGTCTGTGCTTTGGAAAAAAGGTAGCATCATGGCCGTCGAAGACGTATGGCGGTATCTTATTTTAGATTTCTGCTCGTCAGTATCTCAGGCTAAACTGAAATCCGCCTCCCGGATGTATACCTCTTTCCCTGATTCAAGTATTGCTAAATCCTAATCAGTGGATTCTTTACTTTGTCCATTCTTTCCTTCAATCTTGCTGTGTGCCTGAGTTGTCTGCAACCAAATGCCCTTCTTATTTCCTTTTTAGAAATTACTCTTTTGTTCCAGTAATTCAAAGTCTCTCGCACTCTTTGCCATGAAATCTGACTTAGAAATGGGGCGAGTATGGAAACTCCTGGTTTTACCTAATCCCATTCCTAGACAAAGTTAGGTTCCATGTATCGTGCATTGTGTTCAGAAAGAATGCCATTGCTGTTTCCAACATCCTCCATCTTCAGCTTCCCAAGATTCTCTGAGATTTTCTGCATTTTAGCCTCTATATCAAGATCTATTTGTTCTGGCCTTCCATCTGCCCTTAGTGAAGGCGCATCTCGCTTCCTTTGTATTTTCAAGAACCGTAGATGCTTAGTTTGATTCGACTGTCTGGGGCAATCAAATGCGTTTCTTTGATTTGAAGAAGCCAACTTGGGAGATCCTGTCTCCCTATACCTAGAAGAAGCTATTTCAGATCTCCGGAGTCTTGGGTAACTGAATTCTCTCCTCCGAGAATTTCATTCAAAGGACTCAGCTTCATTGATTTAACTTCCACGTATACCAGATCTCTTTAGGGTTCCTTAACGGATATGAGGTGATGCCCCTCTATATTCGGTATTTTTTTATTTATATACTTAAAAGCGGTGTACTCAGCGCCAAATAATAGAAGACGAAAAGTGCTGCGCATTTAAATACAAGAATTGCTGTCCAAGCTTGCATCTTTTACCTGGTGGGGGATTTACAACCTGAAGTAACGCTTCAAGTGATGTAGAAGGTTTTCCTTTGAGTTACTAAATATCCTTGATAAAATTTTACATCATGAGAATGTCCTCGGTTACTTTACATCAGTATAAAACCTTTTGGAAGCATCGCTTCTCCCTAACGCAATAAAGCCGTATTCTTTGAAATTGTTTGGTTTATGCTATTTTTAGAGAAACAAGGACTTTAGTTCACCCAAAGATAAGCGGCAGAAAGGTATTTTCTAGAACGAATGTCGCCCGAACTTTCCGCTTTTCAGATGAAAGCCATTCCTATCAACAAGTTCCAACGGCTGTTCAAAGGTACTGAAAGGTTTCAATATCACTCGTGCAGCATAAATATTCAACGTAGAATATTCTATCAACATCACATGAAGCTTAAATGGGAATGGCGGCCACCATTTTACTAGTGCTCTTGAAGTAAGATATGGTCAGAAAGCAACCGGCTTTTGTGGCATTTCAGTATGTCAACGTATCCCGTTGAGGTTGTGGAGGGATGGAACTATTCTGCTTTGTAATAGCCTAATAATCCATTCAACGCATTTGATTCATACAAAGAAAATTTTAAAGCTTTCAAAAGACGAAGCTACTTCATAACACTAGCGGGGTTTTGTAGTTTAAAATGGCTATATTTCGGACTGAGTATAAGTTTTATAATTGGACAATCGGTATGGAATAAGCCTAAGAATGGATATTATTTTTCTTTATCTTCGCGACAGCCAGAACGCTGAAACAAATAAAACCAGAGGATTAAGATTAGTAAGAAACTTGTAGAAGTTATCAGCCTTGCTGCATTACCTAGTTTTGCCTTCTACTCTGTATTAATTGACAAACATGTAGTCAAGCCAAGTTCTACCCATTTTAAGTAATATCAATGATTGAAATAGCAAAACTTTTCGGCCAACCGAACAAAGAAACATAATGCAGATAAACATTCAAAGAGCGCATCAGAAATGTCAAAGAAATGAATTAAGTAGAATTTGAATTTGAGGCGTGTCAACAATACAATCCTTCAATGTTTAGAGCGCAGTGAGGAAACCTTTTGTTTCTGGGGTTCCATGAACATTTATGGGGATTTACATAAAGAAATAGCTACCAATACTGCTGATGGCATTACTGCAAGTTTGCAGAATGGCGTGTGAAAGCACTCGCAGGGAAGAAGAAATTGTAGGCCAGCAGTACTGCTATGGAATATGGTTAGGAGCGCCAAGTAAAAATCTAGAGATGGTGGTACCGTGGTTAAATTCATCTCTGCCTTTAACTGGTTTGACCCCATGCTTTGTTTCCCCATAAGTTACTACTTGATGCTTGGCATGGACAATCTCCGCCACGAAGGAAGGTCTTATCCGCATCGCAGGAGGCCGTGTCATTCAACTTAGCCCCTACCAATCCTCTTTTCGCAGATAAGAGCAAAAAAGCAAAGCGGAAGAGGTAGCGCAGAATCTGCACTTTATGATCAATTGGCGGATCAGCGTGTTCTCATTCCCAAAAACTTCGCGATGCATTTGAGCCTTTTCAGTGTTTTTTCCGGTATGATTTTCATTCCCTTACCTCGCCAAGAGAGACCGCCTGGGCGATCACAGTCAAAGCATAAGATTTATCGAGTTGCTTTCTCTTTTGCGTTGACCGTATGCATTTTTTCCTTTACCGTTGCTTCTTTCGAATTTCATGGTTGCCCTTTTGAGATCGTTGAGGTATAACGCAGAGATCCATTCGCTATTTATTTAATAAATATCGTACCTCCAATGAAGGATTGCTTCATGATGTATTCACTGCGGAATTGGCCGCATGTTGTATCGTATGCGCGATAATTCCAATCTTAGGTAGATAGCGTGATCGAGTTGAAGAGGCTCAAACCAATGGTATTCTCAAAAGTGATGGAAGTAAACGTCAATGCCTGCGCTATGATGTCACCGGATTGATTTATCGCATAATTTTAATAAGAGAAGGTCCCGAAATCATCTCCTTATACTTACGAAGGGTGAAAGAACAGTGAATATAGTACCCACGAAGTGACCCTAGTGTCTATGAGAATTAAATAGATACACTATTTTCCACCACACACGTGATGAGTGATCTCAAGATCCTAGATCTTAATCTTCTAAACTACTATCTTTTGGACACCTGGCCTTTCCTTAGCTTTTCTGCCACATGATTTCTGTTTACATAGCTTCATAAATGCATACAGTATGTTGTGTATACCAAAACCCCGATATGGAAGAATTTGCCACTCTAAACTTCCAAAGTTTATTACTACGTTGAAATATTTTGGTTGCTCAGAAATGAGATACTTCCTTTATGGCCAAGTGCTAAGTTTTAAAACCTGAATCTATTCCATTGTTTCTGATCCTATCGTGTCTATATGAGACCCGCTGGTAACAAATAAAGTGGCTTCCTCGTGTATGACGATCAAAGTTTTCTCCCGTGATGCAACAGGTATACATTGTGCACATGAGAAATGGGTATCATTAAGCATACGCGAGAATGAATCAAGTTAAGTTGATCTTGAAGAAAATTGAAGGAGTGACAGCCAACCTTTGAAAAATGCAAAACTGCATCGGGCTCATGCCATAATACACGCTAAGGTGAAATCATTTATGGCTGTAACGAGGAATGCCTACTTAGTTTAAGTAACTGCATGATGCAAGCAATCATAATTTCCGCACGCTTCAAAACTTCAACCCAACTGATGCGCAATGCCTAAATGACTTCTAGTTATTAGTGATGGCGGCACAAGCGCCACTTGGCATTTTGTTTAGTCAAGCATTTGAAGGGTTTGTTTATTAAGGCGTTCTCAGACTTTAAATGGATTCATCCTGAAAGAATCAAGCCTTTCCATCTTGATTTTGTAGTTTTTTCTTAGTTAATTAAATTCTTTATCAATTTACGCAAGCGAAATCGCAATGTGGATTATTGTATAACAGCAGGATGAATACGTCTCTCTCTCGCACAAGATTAATTCTCTTTCTTTTCCTTTCTAGTTCATCATCAGCCAAAGTATGCGCTAATTATATTTCTTGATATGCGTTTAATCTGCTTTTCTTGTCTTATTAGAGCAAAAAAGGTCAAACCAGTACATTCTGTTGTTCTCTACGTGCCTTTTGTGGTCTTTGCTGTTCGTGGCTTTACCTTGAACATATCAAACAAGACTTGATTAGTGGCCGTGGCCTTCAAATTGACTCCATTACCCTTGTATGAATCAGTCCCTATAAAGTATTATACAGCGAGAGCCATATGACCTCCCCAGAGTAAAACGTATTTCATCAATGAAGTTTAGGAGGAGAATTAAACTCCATTGTATAGCGGTGTAAAACTATATTCCAAGCACAAAAAATAACCCACTAGCAAAAACTTTCTTCTGTACCAACATTCTTATTACCTTTTCATAATTCCAGATTTTCAAGATTAGGCTATCCCTTTGTGGATCATAAAATTAGTCATCAAAACTCCATGAATTGGCCTAAAACGTTTAGATAAACCCCGGCGCAATAAGCTTATTCGGCCTCAAACATGTAGCCCTACCTCGACAGAGAGAATGATCAGGTTTATTCTTCCCACTTACCCCTGACCCCGCTTCAACTTATCTTTTTTGCTAGGAACCTGTGTTAAGCAGATATATTATGCTATCCTTTGATAGTAATATTAATCTTGTGAGTTTTCATTCAAAACCAAAGATGAAGAAGTAGATTTCCACTCTGAAAATTCGTGGCCATGCTTGGGGAGTTAGTTAGAGAAATGAAGTTGAAGGAAGGAGCCAAGGGATGGGAGTATAATTTGCAATATCTAATTAGCCATACATTCCTCGCAAAACTAATCGCGGTAGCAAAGCATGGCACGTTATATCGCATGCCATTCCGCCTTTTATATCTCCTAAAACTGGTAATGAGTTAAAAGTATGTGCAAAAGTAAACTTACTAATAGAATGTCTATTTGTCAGCAATTCGTTTTGGCTATCACGAGTAGAAGTTGTACAAATAGTCACAAGATTTTTCAACAAGCTAAACTTACATACAAGCGCATTAAGCTTGAAAAATACATCCTGACATGCATGGCTTGTACATAAGAGATGTTCTTAAGAAGATATGGAATAAATTTAAAGTTCTAAGAAGTACTTGAACGCTAACAACATGATATGCAGAAAGCTTGTTAAAACTTTTGATGTTAAATTGCAAAAATCACCTTATAAAAGCGCATACTTGCATCCAAAGAATTATCCCGCAGATTACTTAAATAGGTTCATTTATTTTTCAATCTTCCTTCCCGACATCCTCTTCACAATGCACCAACACTTTGTAAATTACAAAATTCTTAAACAACTTATTTTAAGACCATCTCTTTAGAGAGAAATTTAACACTTTAGACGGAGTATTTTCGCAGCAAAGTTTATGGTCTACAAGAAACAACTCATATCATCTTTGTACTATATGAGTATGCTTTTATCGATTGAATCCAGTGTAAATAGCGCTGCTTGACAGAAGAGAATACAGGGCCTGCATCGAAAGGTAGAGCCAGCCCTCCTCGAAAATTTTCGCATGGTTTCCAAAACTTTTTGAACTACGCTTTAGCCCCATTAGTTTATATATGCACTTATATAACCTATATATATAAACAACTGAATATCATAGAAATAATCAAGAATATGGTTGAATTTTTCTACAAGATGCTCCTCAAATTTTGGATACTTTTGACGTTTCATTATGCTTTTAGCTTCTAACTGAAACAATCTTGAGACCACAATGATGATTTCAAGAATATCTATGTCCATTGCGTCCTATAGGATGCACTCAGTAGAATCTATTTCATCCCCATCTTCTAAACATGTCTCCAAACCCTCTAAAAAATTGATTATGCTGGAGTTATGTTGAGTTATGTTTAACTTATAAAAATACTTTTAAATAAAAGACTATGTATTTAATCAAAATACCTATTTACTCCAAAATGCTAGATAACAAAACAAAATCATAAATAAATCGCTATTTATTAATCATTCTATCGGTAAGCTCGGGATTGAAGGGCACGCCAAAAATGCCTACAAAGCTTTCAGAGTTTCCATAAGTACCTATTTGACTGTAGTCGCCAGCCAATCACTCCCACAACCGATTGTACCGCCTCTGTTATGATCGGTACCAACAAGGTTCAAACGTACTCAAAGATGGTTCCTGATCAGCTTTCAAATTGCAGACCGGCCGGGAGCAAAACTTGCATCTATCAACTCTTTTTAGTTCCTCCTCCTCCTCCTCGCATTTCAGGAGGCAGTATTTAAAAGGTTGGATCCATACTACTAAAAAGAGCACGCAGGGAGAAGAGGAGGAGCATAAGAAAGGAAATGAACAGAACAGATGAAAATTGAATAAACGATTATATTATTTGTCATTTTGTTGCAAAAGTTTGTCGGCAAAAGTTATTCAGCCATTACGATGACAAATATTTGGTCATGGCGTGATAAGAAAGTGACATAATTTGGTCACGAAAATAAATTTTAGTTTTGCCTGCGCTTTTGAGTTTAAATTCGTCACGAAGCAAAGAAAGGATTTTGCTTGTCACGAAAGTGGCAAAATTAAAAATACATGACAAACTTTGATATGAGAACTTGCTCGTAAGTAAAGAATCTTCAGGCTCAGAGTGTACTCTAATTTTTTACATGTACTATTTCCGTTTCAAGATCACAGCTCTTGCTGATTGAGATCATCACCGAAGCACCCGTAGCCGGGTGGCATCGCCATAGGCTTGGTATCTAAAAGGGTAAGTAAAACGCAGCAAGAATTATGGATTTTGGGTCTGTTAGATATTGGGGCAAAAAGGTTCGTCCACGCCGCTGCGGCTTGATCCGGCCGCGGTTGGGGTGCTTGGAGTGAAATTACGATGACCTGCGGGAAGTGGGACCGTTTATCAAGAGACATGGCTGTTCAAAATCAAATCTGGCCTAAAATGGGACTGGCGCGCATTGCTTTTGGAGATGGCGGGTCCGCTTGAATTCCCGCGGCGGAATGATCATTCACCTTGTACTCTGGGCTCAGAATCGCTTCTTTGGTAGATCACTTTTTCTGCTTTCCAGATCGCGAAAATTCTCTCAGACATCAATAATGATCCTTGGCCGGATCAGCTGACACGGATGATGAAAAAGAGACTCAAAGTTTTCTAGTCTGCTTTAGAGAAGAAGGCAATCAAGATAAAATAAAAGAGAAAGGGAGAGAAAGAAATCTAAATCAAATTCCTGGAATCTGCAGGCCTTGAAAGTGCAGAAGGTTTCGGTGAAATCTGGTCCAAAAATAGATACGATTATTTCAACTAAATCGCAAAAGCCCGGAAAGAAGGGATAAAGCAATGGTGGTGCTTTATTTGTGGAAGAGAGGAAGGCTTAAACAGCACCAGAAGCGGATTTTGTTGACAGAATGAAAGCAAGATCATGAAGAATGTGATTAAAAATGTGAGAGTATTCAAATTTGGAAATGCACAAAACCTACATACGCGCAGTTCCATTTTAAATGGTATCTTCTACCAAGAAAAATCCATCAACCAATCAGCCGGTCAAAGACGCCGCCTCCTTCATATATTCTCCAGAAATCGCGGTTACGCAAACTTAAGACAATGCACTCAAGAATGTGGTCCGTGGTATGTTTTCAAGGAAAAGAGGTGTATGCATTGAGTGACGAGGTTAGAAATTGTGTTTACAAGTTCTCGATGTAAAACACACGAAGCTCTTACCATATGTGAAGCATGTAGAAGTTACATGTACAGATGGCTTATAAAATTGATCATTCCAATACAACCATTTAAATATCTCTGTGTGATTTCCGCTTAGTATGTTTTTCCATGTATATATCCGCTTCTATATAGATCTTCTTTGTTTGTAAATGTAATTCGCGGCGAACTTCAAGAAGGAATTCAATGACATTGCGATTTCAATACCCAGCCAAGACATTTGAATTATGAGCAGAAGATGTGAATAACTTTTCCCTTCGTAGAAGGCTTGAACGCTAACAAATACGATATGAAAGTTTAAACGGATGTTAAATTGCAAAAAATCAACTTGCTAAAAGTGCATACTGTGAATATCCAAAGAATATTCAGACATTAAAGAGGTCTATTTTATTTTTCAACTTCCCTTCCTGACATCCCTTCACAATGCACCAACACTTTGTAAATCAGCTAAAAATTCTTAAACAACTATTTAAGACCATCTTTGAGAAATTTAAAGAATGCAGACTTATTTTGCCAAAGCTAGGGTCTACAAGAAACAACTTGTTATCATTTTGTACTATATTATACAAGTTTTGTCGATTGAATCTCGCATGTTTAAGGCACGCTTTTGACATGGGAAAATATAATAGGGCCTGCATTGAGCAGAGCTTTCAGCCCTCTCTCCTGAAAGCAAATGTTATTTCCGTAAACTTAAAATTGCCATGAAATTGGACAGTTTCAGTATGCACTATATAACTTATATACATAAACAACTGAATATCAGAAGTAACGTGAATATGGCTGGAATTCTACAAGATGTGCTCCGCTTGATACTTTACGCTTCATTTGCTTAGCGCTTCGCTAACTGAAATGTGAAACTGAGACTGCCAATGATTGATTTCAAGAATAACACATGTCCACAGTGTCCTAGAGGGATGCACTTCTGTAGAATCTATTTCCATCCTCATCTCCAACATAGTTCCCCAAACTCCCCTAAAATTGATTATGTTGAGTTATGTTGAGTTATGTTTAACTATAAAATACCTTTTTAAATAAAAGACTAAAGTATGAAGAATGTAACATGCTTATTTACTCCAAAATGCTAGATAATAAAATGTAAACTTCATAAAGAATTGCTATTTTATTAACTGCCTATCTAGTGGCCGATTGTAGCGCGGCCTCGCAAATGCCTACAAAAGCTTCAGAGCTCATAAGTACCGATTTGATCAGAAATGCCGCCAATTCACCCTAGCCAACCTATCAGGAACGACACATGACTGGGTAACTAAATAGTGGTTCAAACTCTACCGTGATGGTCCTCGGATCGTCTCACCAGACCGGCCGGAGTAAATCTTCAGATCACTTCAACTTTTTTATCCTCCTCCTCATTAGAGTAAAGCGATTGTTAAAAAGCTGTTGGGATCCGTAATTAAGCTTCAAAAGAGCACCTAGAGAAGAGGAGCATAAGAAAGGAGAGCCAAATGAACAGATTTAAAATTGAAATAAACGGATTTATTATTTGTCACGCTGCGGACAAAAGTTTGCCGGCGCATGTGTTATGCCCAGTTTGTCACGCATTAAAGATTTGTCGCGCGCGACAAGAAAGTGACATAACGGTCACGCAGGCCGGAAATTTAGTCTTTACAGAAGTGAGTTTGAATTTTTGTCACGAAGCCGTAAAGAAAGACGGCGCTTGTTTAGTGGCAAATTAAAAATACATGATAAACTCTTATCATGCGGATAAATTTAAGTTCGTAAGGCAGACACCCAGCTTGTAGTGTACTTAATTTTACTTATGTACTATTTACATTGCCTTCGTGGTTTGATTTAGATCATCACCGGAGCACCCCGGAAATTTCCGGAAGTAATTGCCATAGCTGGTATCTAAAGCGGTAAGTGTAAAACGCGAAGAAATTCATGGATTTTTGGCCTGTTGATATCAGTGTGCACTGGCCCTGACGCCGTGTTTGATCCGCCGTGTCAGGGGGTGCTGGAGAGTGAATAATATGATCCGCTTATAAATTTGCTTTCTGATTGATGACATGGCTGGGTTCGGAAAATCAAATCTTGGCTCAAAATGATCCGGGCGCCATTCGCTTTTGAGATGGCTGGTCTCTGCTTTGAATCTTTGTGGCGTGGAAATGACTATTCGCTTTGTACCTCCTAAACGAATCGTTTCGTAGATCACTTTTGCTTCCTGGTGACTTAAAATTCTTCAGACATCATTTATCCTCAATGGATCAATGATTTGAAGAGGGAAAAGAGACTCAAAGCTCGAATGTTTTAGAGTAGTTAGCTGCAATCAGATAAATAAAAAGAGAAAGGGAGAGAGAGAAAGAAAATTGCACCTCGAAATTGAACAGGTCGAGAAGGCTTCAAGAACGGCCCAAAAATGCATTTATTATTTCACCGCAAATTCAAGCAAAGCCTTTGGAAAGGAAGGGGATAGTGCCAAAATAATGGTGCCAGATTGGGGAAATAGAGAAGGCTAAATTGCCACCGGAAGGATTTTGTTGATTATGAACAAAGCAAGATCATGAAGAATGGTATTTAAAAAAGGTTCGTGATTATCTAACAACAAAAGAAATTAAGGACATTGCATATATTGGGTAAGCAAGAAAGTCTACTTGTAATATTCTACCAAGAAAATCCACAACCACCATTGCCGCAGACGCTCTTCTTATAGAGATCTAGAAAATCTGCTTGTTGCCGCAAACTTACAGGGCGACAGTTGCATCAAGAATGGGTCCGTGGGTCAATGTTTCTATGAAAAAGAGTGGATGCATTGAGGATTGAAAAGGAAATTGTGCTTGCTGCTCCGATGAAACATTACTGAAGTTTCAGCACCATACAGTAAAGCATGTGAGAAAGTTGTCATGTGCCAGATGGCTTATAAAATTGACGACCCAATACTAACCGCTTGAAATATCTCAGTGATTTCCGCTTAGTTGCTTCTTCCTCGCTGCAGTATCCGTTTATATAGATCTTTCTTTTGTTTGCAAGGTACTTTACACAGAAATCCTTAAATAGTGAATTCAATGACATTAAGATTACCCAGTCAGACATTTGAATTGTTGAAGCCATCATTTGTGAGGCGCTAAGAAATTTGAGAAAACCGCCGCTTAATATCATTACGTACTGAATATGATGCAAGACCAACAAAATCGTAATTGCATCCAAATGGTGCATAAAGATTGCAAATCAGACGAAGCCGCTTGTGTGATAGAATCTTTGCGCAGCCGGGGCAACCATGTTTATAAATCCACGAGATTTTGAGGCAAACATCCGCCTCTAAGGATGAAGATGAAAGGGCGCACAAAACATATCGAATCGGCAGTGGCATGCAAGTGATCAGGATTGCTGCGCTCTTTACGTTAACATGCTTTGAATATTCTGTTTGAGTTGTTACATAGATGATGTAAATATAAACAAATTTCAATGCAAAAACAAAGTTGCCAGTTTATATCCAAAGAGAAGATGAGTCCATTACAGTAGCGTAGGCGGGAAAATGCTTTGAAAAGGTAGTGCTTCTGGTATTTGTGTGTTACAATGATTTTTGTGCTCGGATTGCTATGTTGGTGTTTCGCAACTTATGCTCATTTTGCTTCGTTGGTAAGAGGTTGGTTACAGCGAAGGAGGACCACTAAGAAAAAAAAATGGCGTGAAAGAAAACCAAAGAAAGGTAACTAGACTTGTATTACAAGAAAGAGAGTCAGCCTAATTCCAAGAAAAGATGTTTAAGACACCGCACAATTCATCCCAGTACACAATTATAAGGGTAATGTCGTGGGCAGCAAAGCAATCTGTAGAAGTGCTTGGGATAGCTTTTTCTGGTGCTTGTCTCTTATTGATTTTGCTGAAAATTACAGCTTTGAAATTCAGAAGAGGTACAATCTTACACCGCAATAATGTGATCGTGCATCAATTGGTTCTATATCATATGAGCATGCAACCTGGATGAGATAGAAGATATGGTGCTTGGCGAAGCAGAAAAGGGAACTTAGTAGCGAAAAAAAGCAAAGTAGTAAAGAGGGAAGACTAACCCTGTTGTGATCATCGTGCTAGTAATGAGAGGAGAATCATAAAGGAAGTACATTTTAGATTTGGGATGATAGACTGCGGAAAAGAGTTTGAAGTAACATGTTTTGAAAGTTCCGCGCAGATCGTAGTACAAAAACATTTTAAAAGGAACAAATACATTTTTTGGAGTGATGGTTGTACATCACAGCCTAAAGGAGCAAGACCTTTTTTGTATTAGAAGAAACGGCGTCAATAGTGAAGAATGGAGTATGAATGTAATTTTTTAAATGCGAAAGGAGAACATGGATAAGGTGCAATCCTAAAAAGGATTTTGGCAAGAGAACAATTGAAGTATGACCGGAAATTGGAGTGCCAAAGACGCAAGCGCTGGATTTCCATGAATTGGTATATGATGGAACAACCCACCGCAATTCCAAATATAGCGAACACTCATATCTATTGCATTCTTCTTTTCATTTGAGTAGACATTTTTCTCGCTCTATATCGCAGTTTTTGGCATATTGAACCCGAAAAATGGTATAAATCTGAAAAGAGGGAATGGAGGTCACTGGAGTTCAAACTTTAATTCCACGTAATCTACGTGACAAAAACAACAATCATGAAAAGTCGCCTACGGTGTGCCTCTCTCTCGGTTTCTCATCTCCCCGGCTTTCTACGGAAATGGGATGATTGTATGTGAACAAAGCCTCCGATTGGGAGCTATCCACAAAGGAATCAATGGGGTTGGAAGAAATCTACGTAGCAAAAACAACTCCAACAAAAAGCAAGCTCAAGATGAAGATGAGGATGAGGGATGAAGAAGAGGATGATGATGGAGTTTAGCTGGACACTACTGCTCTAGAAGTTGAGAGAATTACTAAAATGTGATCCTGGGGAGGATGAAGAAGGATTGACTTTTTATGGCCTTTAGGTGTGGCTGTGAGACTAAAAAATATATTGTTAGGATGCATATGAAGACCTTGGCTCCCCGATTTGGTGTGAGAAGTCATAGTTTCCTGCCACTACTACAAGCGCATTGCATGTACCCACTTGAGTGGTTATATGCCAAATATGAGGTGTGTATGCAAAATTTCACCTTATTATGTTGGGAATTTGATAAGGAGAGTCTTGGCAACAACAAGTTTAAGATGAGTGAAGAGACATGCCAAAAAGTGATGGCATCCCTCCTCTAGGAGTGCTAACACCGCCGATCGTTTTTCGCCGCTTCAAGCGTATACATCATTCACATGTAAAGTGGCTCATTCACATGTAAAGTGGCTGCTACATTTGTTTCTAACAAACCTATTGTTTCTAACAAAACCTATCAATGGAAGCCAACAAATTTTGCTGGCATTTGTGAAATCTGACCGACTTGATCACGTAATTGCCGCCGGTGCTTGTCTGCTTCTCGCTTTGGTTCCAGCTCGCATCGCTTAATTGTTTTCGAAGTTTATGCTTAACTGCCTCATTCCTTTCGCTTTGGTCCCTTGAAACAAGAAACTTTCTCGGCAAGTGGCTCAATGGGAATCGCCAAAGACGAATGTACAAAGTAAATACTTTTAAACCTTTGGCATATAGTCGCAAAAGATTGCCTCACAGGTTGTGCTCTTCTTGTTTTGTTTTAAACTACTCAGGATTTGACTTGCGCTGAGCACAGAGACAAGTATAGAGAAACCATTACATTCAAATATAAACCTGACAACAATTTTGGTAAGTAGAAACTCGCAAGTGTGTAATATTGAGGATTAGATAGCGCAATATATGTATTATATGTACAAAATCGTTAAACGGGCTTGGTGTACCGTTATTGCTTACATACAAAGAAGGAGCATAATATTGAAAAGAGTCGCGAGACTCTTATTCTCCTTCTCGGTGAGAATTTCGTATGGTTTATCACTTGAAGGCGTCGGGGATTTAGTCAAGAGTAGTATCTTGTGTTTTATCTTCTTGCGTGCTCTTTCAACCGTTTCATCACAAAATCGATTATTACCGCGGATTGTTATTATTATCTTCATGCAATTTTATCTCCCTACCAGACAAGATGTTTATACTTATATCATCTATCAAGCCTTGTAGCTTAGACACTCCGCTACTTCAATCCTAAATGTTTTCGTTTTCCAAAATATGCCTTCTAGTCAACCTCAAGAGCTTATCTCTGCTTCTGGCGGTTGTTTAATATTTTTTTATTATGAGTCATACAGTGAGTTACCTCAATTGCTTCCTCGTGCAGCAACTCTCGAAGTTCTACAAACTCAAGCAATTCAAATCAAATATATACAAAAGTCGCAACGAAATGAATTTGAAAGCAAATATATTGCCAAGAACGTCACTTAGTAGCATACAACACAAATCAATGAAATTAAACAACATATCTTTTAACAATTTCTTCATTAACTGAATGCTTTTGAGAACAGCCACTTTCCACCTCGCTTAGTTCATCGATGGTCACCGCTTCCAAGTATGTCGGCGTCCTCTTCTTGGAACTTTTATCTTCAACATACCGCTTCAGTAACCACTTTGAGGATTCTGGCATTGAGCCAAGTTTGCAGAATGCAAATAAGAAATTGAAACCTTTGTCATTGATGTCATTATCAAATTTTTCAATTATGAAGCAAGTGCTCCTATGGGGACAAGAAAGTCTGTACAATGAGCCATCGAATACACTACCTCCCCGGCGCATCCTAAAGCTCATACACTTTACAATTGGCTTCATAAGCATAATCAGCTACGGATTCCCCGAAAACTGAAGCAGCATCACCTCGCACCTTCAAATTCCCAATAACTTGAACCTTCCGGTAAAGGAAGGTGGGCACTTAACGAGATAGATTTCGGCGATGTTGTGCTTCACTCGCGAGAAGACCATATATACTTAAATCCTCAGTGACCTTCTTAAAAACTTTTATCGTACCGGCCCCATTTAGTACACTCATTCTTTCCCCTTGCATAATGTGTTTCTTCAAATTGCTGGAATTTTAATTCGGGTTCTGGTTAAAGCCACTTAACTCCATTGAAATATGTTAGATGACAAAGTTTTTCAAGGGTCTGCAACATTCTGCAAAACAAAAACTCAAAGATCAAATAATTTCAGACTAAATAAACAATTTTAATAAACAAATTATCTACTAAATCTCCAAATTGCCAGCCTTCAAATTAACATGCAAGTGTCATTTCAAAGTTTCAAAAGTTTCTCAGAAGTTACCAAAGAAACTTTCAAGTATTTCAAAGTTTGGGAATCAAATGAACCCGGACACTCTATTCGCCAATTGATTTTTGTAAATAACATTCTGAGATCACTTTTGAGTGTTGGGGTTAAGTAATTTTAGGGGCCTACCCTTCTTCATCTAATCTGTGTATTGAAATGTTCTTCTTCTCACATTCCTTCCCTTTATCACAAATTTCTTTGTTGTATAGTAGATTCAAAGACTAACAAATTTTATCCAGATTCTAGAAAACTCATCAACCTGAGCCTTTCCCACGCCTCTACTTCCTCAACCTCGACTTTATGGTGGCTCCTACAACCCAGTATAGTCCGCTCTGTGCTCTTCTTCTTCTACTCAGTACGGCTAAATCCACTTCAATAAGTAATTTGTCACTTTTGGGCTTTTTCTTACCAACTGAATCGGAAAGGTACTGTTATAACAGACATGAAAATAGTGCTTTACAAAAACAAAACAAGGATAAAAATACTCCGGGGAAGCCAAGCCTTTTAATAAGTTTAACTGGCTGTAATAGACTTGGTGATGCCACAGCCTTTGTAAATAAAGTTTTGGTGGATGTTAAATGCTTAGAAAGTGAAGTACCCCAGAACTAGTTTGAGACGGCATCGTGGGCAGCTGGGTGCAGAAGAAGTTGATTGCTGTAGGGTAGCTAAAAGCACTAGTGCCTCTGCTTCCCAAAACCCACCTTTATTATGGCTACTCAGCCTACCTTCTCACCAACTTAAACCAGCCCGCCAAACAAAATCCCCTCGAAATCCCTTTAAGCACTGCTACGCCTTCTTTTCATACGTATACGCAACATGCCAAGCGGATAAAAAGTGCATGTTCTCATTACGGTAACTCGAAGAATTATGCTATAGGCTGGATTGAATACCAATCCACATGCCATTGGGCGAGTCTCCATAAAACTCGCACCTTCTTAGTCATGATAGAGATTCGTGAGCGTCCCGTGCATCAACCGCCCAGCGCCTTCTAAAACGCACTCTGCTTTTCAGTTCAATTTCGGTGAGGCTTTAGCCTTTCGCCTTCGCTTCACCGCCTTCAACATCTCTACCTTGAAGGCTGCAAGTTTCAGCAGCGTAAGCAAAGCCTTACTATTTTATGCTTCCAAATCAGAACTGGGTCAAATCTTTTGAGTTCTGCTTTCGACCGCTTTGTCATTCAAAGCAGTATAACCCGGCCCAGAGTCATCACCTCCTTCTTTGCAGTATCAATCATTACTAAGTTCTATAGGAGTTAAGTTGTTAAACCCCAATCTTACTTCAATAATCTGTAGCCAAAATCCCTGTTTGGATGCTTATCTGCAACCGCTTCTGTACCCTTTTTATTTCCTCATCAACCGTAGCCATTGGAAACCGCACTGCAAACGTAAAATCGGTCGGTCACCATTTCGCCAATTCATCCGAGGTGTTCTTTCCTCGCGCCGAGGGCGGCCCCGCTGATGTACCGCGCTTTCGTTTTAACATCTTCTTTTATCCGCACAATCCTTTAGTTTTTTTCTCACCAAAGTAACCCGCGGATTGCGCGTATCCCTAATTTGATCCCTTATGACTTTGATCTGCTTCGCGATGAATACAATGTCGCCAAATGCCAGCAAACGGCTTCCTCACTGCGTTTAATTCCCGCTTCTGTATATGTGAATCCTCGCAGCCCTCTAAATTCGTTGTTTTCCATGGAGGCATAAATAAATTTATTTTATTTTTTCTTTAAGATCTGAATGTCTGGCCTATACATCGCTCCAATCTTTTCTCTGGCCATGATCCTACCTAATTCTGCGCTTCTGTTTTGAGGAAGAATCTTCTCCGCATTTGTGCTAAAAGAATTAACCAAAGAGTAAGGAAGCAAGCTTTAAGAAAATTTAAGGGTGCTTAATGGAATCAGAAAGAAGAGTGTGCTGCATAAATATCAATTACTACTTTGCTGTTATCGATACAATTGGCAGCCTGCGGATCATTGCTTCGCAAAAGGGCGCAGCGAAACAGGAAGGTGCGTAAGAATAAATTTGCTGTATTTTAATCCGCTCCTCGCTTGTCGCTTTTTGTACCCCGAATATCTAACTGACCCTTTTGCTGGTAGATTGGTATTTTTCTCTATATTTTTCTCCAATTGATCTAATCTTTTGCATTGTGATTTACCTGTGTGTTGTTTCAGATTTAAGCCCTGGGCAATTCAAATCTCTCACTTCGGAGTTCAACAAGGTAGAAATGAGTTTGTATGTGTCTCAATAAGTTTTACCTTTTGCCATTTCTCTGATATGTAAAGCGAAATGTTTATTTAGCTCACGCGTATTATATTCTCTAGGTTTTGCTTATATCTTTTCTCATTTTACCAAAGTAAATACAAAGTTCGTGAATTGTGAGTAAATTTTATAAGAATTTACCGTCGTTTACGGCACATTATGTTATTTCTACTTGGTTTGGTTGTGCCTAATAACTGCTTTCCAACACTGCCATTGGCTGTATTATCTATGGTCTGTAAGTTAAAGAAGCTTCCAGTGCATTTCCATGGTCGATTTTCCATTCCGCTGGCCGATATGTATTTTTCTCATGCATGAAGTATAACCTTTCCTCCAGTCCTGAATTGGTAATATTAATGGCCAAAGGCCTTCCTTTGAAAACTTTGTTTTTCCAATGGCATAAAGTCCTAAAGCACTCAAAATGATTCCAGAGTTAGTTGATCTGGTGATTCTAGCTATTCCAAAATAGCATACAGCTTTGGAAAGTATTTTAATGATTCCATGCTTTTGTCACCAAAGCTAATCAAATGCGTAACTTAGATCTTTGCCTGGCACCCCTGTGAGGTTCTTAATAAAACTTCCTTTCGATATTTCAAGTTTCGGGGCTCCCGGTGATTTTTTTACTTTATCACTTTGAGCTTAGGTCGAGATTATGTTGCAGTGACATGGCCTCAAATCTAGAAAGGCTATTTACGCTCCCAATTCTAGGCCCCATTCTATAAGTCTCAGAATTCATCATGTTGGTGGCCGTGAGCGGGGGTGAATGGTGCTCTAAAGGACTTCAGCGTATCTATGCCTAATAGAATTAAATATATGGACTTGGTTCTTGGTACAATGGTGAGAAAGGAGTACCAACAAGGGCCGCTTATATGCAATACGTAAGACATCTCCTCAAAGAAATAAAACAGAACAGCGGTACGTGATGGCAAATAGTTTGCCTTTGCTTCTCATGGAGATTTAAATGGAGCCCCCAAAATGTATAATAGCTTAATCAAATCCAATTCCAATGATTTCCAGATCTAAGAAACAAAATTCCTTTAAAGCTTCAAAAGACTTACTGACGGAATACCTCCCTCATTTCACTCTCGTACCCCTTTTCCCGTGATCTACCAGTAGGCGTTTGAAGGCGAGCCACATCATAATTCCGCTTCCTAACCGCTAACTCGCTAAGATGGTGCCCTTTTGGAGTCATCATAGCACCATTGTGGATCTCGGGGTATACGTATCTATAGGAAATACTTTTCAAAGGTGGTCAAAGGTGATTCTCAAGGACGTATTCACTGCCATAGAAAGTGTCTAAGTAAAAACCGTATGATGAAACAATTGCACTAAACTTGTAGTTAATAACAAAGAACTATGGTAGCAAAACCTGAAACATCATAAGTTATTCAGCCAAATGATGTAAATATCCCATTCGAGTTTTGCATTAGAATCTACCTAAAGAATTCAAAGGCACAACGGTTAAGAAGAGCAATCTGTCTACCAAAATACAACAAAGTGTTGATGACTTTAAGGTGAAACCCTGTAGTGCCAAGTTATATTTTACCATTTTTAAAACACTAAGAAGTTTACTAGATGCTACTAAAGTAACTCTACAAAATCAAAAATTTCATAATATTGCATCCCCAATACTCAATGGGGTAATGAATGGATGCTTATTTATAAAACTTCAATTTTATGGCAAAAACATCCAATTTGTACTTCAAATTTGTTTCTATAAAATGTTGGAAAAATAGGAAACAATCGCCAGTATTTCTATAGTTTAGAAGCAGCCAGAGATGATAAAGCCACACTGGTTGGAAGCCGGAAAAAGTGACAAATTTCTTTCTTTTTCTCGCGACAGCCTTTCAGTGAAGCAAAAGTATGTTTTCGTATAATGAAGCTAATAGATTCCACATGTATCCAAGTGACAAATTTTCAATTACAATAATAATACAAATATTCCCATTCCCCGGATAGATGTGTGAGCCAAGTAGCTTATCAGTTTCTATATGAGCCAAACATAAGAAATATGGCCCAAGTCAGATCAAGGTATTTTATCGAGAAGATTGTCAACCCTAGCGTACCTGCCTTTTTTGGTATAGAAGGTTCTTGAACATTGTCGTCTCTTTACAAGCATCATGAGAATGTCTCATACTTTTACTGGCCAAAGCCTTTCGGAAGCATTGCCTCTAACGCAGAACAAAGCGAGCTCCTGAATTCTATTTAATAGTGTTATTTTGAAAGGAGAACAAGAAGCTTCCTAGAAGTCCACTCCAAATATAAGGTAAGCAGGTATTTCTTAAAGGTTAATTCTTCCATTTTCTATTGTGTCATTCGGGATTGTACAAGTTCCAGCGAAGTTGTTTAAAGGTAATCGCATGAAAATGCTTCCTCAAAGACACCTTATAGAAGATAATGTCCACCGTAGAATATCTTACCAACATCACTAAGACAAGTCATCGTGAGTCGGGGCCACCATTTTACTATGCCTTTGGCTGATATACTGAGTAAACTGGCCAGCACATCTTTAGTATGCTCCTACCTGGTCATGCTTGGAGGCGTGAGCATCTTTTATTCTTATTTCTATTAAAGGTTGTAGGTCATGATTGGCACGAGACAACTTTGGTTCTGTATTCAAAGCAGGAAGGACTCCAGCATTTTTCAGCATGGAGTTTATTTTTTGCAAATGACTACTCATCCAACCATTGGTTTTAGATATCCATCCCAAATCATAATCTGCTGGCCTTATAGCAAGATCAAACCTGGCTCCACATCCATGCCAGGTGATCATAAATACCTTATTTCCAAAAAAAACACTGCGAAGAATCTACTCTTAATCCTCACACTATGCTTGCCGTTGCAAAGAAAACATGGTCCATTTTCCAAAAGAATATACAAAACTACTAAAAGATACTCGCGCCACCGAGATATAGCTCCTCTCCGCCATTTGGAGATGATGTCTTCTAATTATTTTCAGTTCTCAAATCACAGCGTTTATCAGAGAAATAGGCAAATGATGGGAAGTACATTTCACACTGATGTGCCACTAAATTTTGAAATTTTGCTATGTTCTAATTTGCTCTTCAAGCGAAATTGGGTTAATTTTACCGGCCTTTGTTTCAAGATATATGAGGCTTAAATATTACATTTCATCTAAGTTACAAATTATGTGTGTTATACTTGTAATGGCATCGCGATATTCTTGGTGTATAAGCCTCGGGTTAATGCATGCTACAATCTGCACACATCCACATCAATACCTACCCTACCTATGTGCCAGCCCATCAAGGAGGTCATTCATCTTCCATGGCTTCCTCGGCCTCGGCCCTGAGCACATCCGACCTTCAAGTGCTAATGAGCTAAACTTGCCTCCAGTGACGTAAATGGTATTAATCTTGATCCATGGCTCCAAACAAAGGAGGTCTCATGATTGGTTGCAGTAGCCTACCAAGGTTGTGGGCCCACCTTTATTGGCTTCCGATTATAGATCTGTGAGTTATTCTACTACCAGTGAAAGTATTGAGGAGTGAATTGGTTGAAGACCCTAAATTTCCGCTTACATATGGTAACATATAAGGGAGCACTTCATAGTATGTAAGGAGGTGGCTAAGTTACAATCACAGATTATTGAATTCGAACTCCTAGTGATTCGTATGGTGTGCTCTTCACCTCCACCTTAATTCGGTAAAGGGCCCCTAATTTAAATCTGCTAACTCTGCTGGATTTAGCTCAGCGTCAAATATTTCTTTACCTTAGAACTATTGTGCCATGCCACTTTATACATATGCATACAAAATATGCATTTATACTTAATGCGCATACATGACCTGCTATATGCCTAAGAAAGTTTTAGCGCCGCCAAATTTCACCGCAATAATTCACACTCAATAATTTACCACGAAAAGCAGCTCCATTCGTGGGTTGTGAGGTCACCTTACCGTGGATTTTTCGCCTTTCTTCCCGCTCTCCACTACAATCGAAAGCATCAGCCGTCAAATAGCAAACGCATCTATTCCGTATTGCCGATAGGGCATTCTTCGATCCTTACCGCCATCCAAAGCTATGGGCGCCGTAGATCTGCTGTTCTGGCGCATCGCAGGTCATGACCCATCCTAGTCATTTCCCTAATGCAATATAGATATTAGGGACTACTCCTCGTTCTCGGGGCGATAATGTTTCCAAATCAATTCTGCTCAAGATTGTGGAGAAGCAAGAGCTTTGGTTAAGGATGAAAATGCGTGAGTTTAAATGAGGTAATAACTAGTCTATTGTAATTTTGTATGTTATATATGGTATAGTAATTATGTAAAAGAGCATTGTATACTCTTAAGTGGTTCTTCATTTACTACGTTAGCTTCTTTGAAATACTAATTCTTGTAATCGAGTCTCCCCATACCATTACGGGGACTACTAACAATCTGCCCGTCTCTACCAAATCCTGAGTCGAAGGTTTCTAAACAAGTAGCAGGTCATTAGGATTAGCTCACCCACCAGTCCTGACAGATTGTATGTTGAGGTTCTTCGTGCTCAAACCGGGTAGGATAAACACTTCTGGAATGAGGGGAGACAGTCCTCTATTGCGCCCCTTCTTTCTGCAAGCAGCATCCATGCCTGCGCTATCGGCGTGGGCCCGACAGTAGAGACTTTTTCTTTACATTCGTGTAGGGGCCGAAGATTAAATTGCCGGTCTACTTATAGCTGAGGATGCCCAATGTGCTCATCTCACCTAACATGCGATTCTGTTTCCAATGGCTTGCTCCTGTGTCAGCCTGTGAATCAAATATAGCTCTAGCCCAGCCTAACATCCCCAAGCACTCGGGAATACAGTGACGAGTCACAACCTCTATCAGAGAGCAAGCACTTAGAGTGATGCCAAACAGGTAAAGAGCCACCATCATGTACTTCTGGTAGTAGGCTTCCTAGTTGCACTCCTATATCTTTCTAAGCTCTCACAGGTCAGGACACCTTAGGTGATCCTTCTCACCGTGAGGTGTGACCTTGGGGGTATCCTCCTTCCAAGCATTCTGACTCTTTAGGGAGCTACTCGCCATGCCCTCGGGCCTCTCATCTTGAAATTAGTGGCTGAACTGGGTTTCAAGTGTGAATTTAAGAGGAAGCGTCTTAAATGCATTCATGATAAACTGGGCCTTTCTGAGCCAAAGATAAACTCTTTTGTTGAATTCCTTCAATTAGGAACCTCTCACACAAGGTAAGGTGAAAGAGACTTCTCAACCACATCACCAAAGAGTTGTACAAGTCTTGCATAGCCTAAATGCATTCATTTTCCTAATAGAGTGGTAGTTTCCAAAGAGTGTATCATGTCATCGTGGGTAAAGGGTCCAACCATCATGAATCCTGTACTGCACTTGTCAAGACAACTAACCAAACCAAGTATGATGGCAAGAGAAAAGATATCCGTTTTGTTTTGACTGAGCAATTGTCTAGCTTCTGCAGTTTCCGAGGGCAACTTGTCTTGGTAATGGTGGCCTCTTGAGAGGCGTTAGAAAATCATTTCTGAAAAGCCATTTAATGTATTTTGTCCTCAAACGCATCCGTGTTTAGACCCTGTTCCACCCTCGTGCCAGCCAGGGGTCACCCACCTGTCTCGTGATTTATTCTCCGTTTTCAAGGTATGATTCAAAGATCCCACATCCCCAATCTGTCACGCCGCCACGTTTCCATCTCGTATCCGCAGAGCTCCGTCCAGCTTTGATTGGGCAACGCTAAAAACACATAGCTTTCTACAAATTCAAAAGTTTGAGCAAGAATTAGAGGGATGTATAAGCGAAATTCCCCGAAAAAGAGATAAAATAGCGAGCAAGGGGTATTCATGCTCCGGCCACAGAATTGAAGATGTTTAATTTGGTTCTTAAATGAATTGAGAAAGGGAGTCCTAACAAGGCTTTTTGAGCAAAGACAATGTAGACATCTCCCCGGGGAACTGAGTTCCCCGGCTTTGTAATAGCTCTATCAATCCAATCGAACATTTGATTCTAAATAAAGAAGATGCGGAAAGTTTCCAAAAGACTAGCCTATTTACTCACACTAGGTTTTGTGAACTATTAATAATGCCAATTAGACGAAATTAAACGAAACCTGAATTTACCCTCAGCCACGGGGAAAGTCCACATTTTCGCTTTTTACCCAAAAATTTCCTAGTTTCTACCCAATCGAATTTAAGTTTGAATCTGATTGTTCCTGTGAAATGTACCTGCTAAACCTGGACTAATTTGGGCCAAGACAAAGAGAACCAAATTATATTACAAACCAATTCACACTCATTATTCACCAAACACTCTAATACCAGGCCAGTATCAAATGAACAACCAAAATGCTATATTGGAAGCAACAATATACTAAGATATAAATCATATATTATAACTAGTAATTTGTGCTCAGCTGAAGTACTATTTAAGTTGAGAGTATTTAAGTGGTTTTTGGCTTCTTTCATCAAAGCTTTACGGCCACGTAAGCAGGGCATTCATGCTTTACTCCAAGGCCTCTCAGAGCCGCTATAAGCGTAAATAATTTTATACATACTTTGGGTTGGGTCATTGCTTGGTGTAATAATTTTTCTCTAAACCCCACATGACTTAGACATTCTTTTGGTGAGGCAATTCAACATCTTAGAGATTAAGCTTGGCAAGCTCTGCAAAATAATGTGCAAAAGAATTGTATGATAAAAGAAGTGGGATATCATAATACAGTTGTGGAGCCTGAGACAGATCCAAGATTTTGCATAAATTCAAACATGTTACATCCACTTTTTCAAGGAAAGTGGAGAGCCCTTCAATTCAAGTTGATGCCTTCAAAAGTGGGTTGGGCTTTGTTCTAAGTTGGGCCGATCTTTGTCTATGCAATTCAAATATTACAAAAAATTTTGTATACAACTACTATTTGTAAGTCCTAATCATCGCCAAACTATTCATATAGCAGAAAGGAGGGAATCTGGCACTGCTATGTAATTCATGATTTTGTTGGACATGAGTGTTGTTTAAAGGTTAGATAAGGAAATGTGGTACTAAAGTATAAATGGTTTCCTTATTATATAGCGCTCAACAATATTCTAGAGATGTGATCGTGATGCCAGGATCATTTCGCATGCTTAGAAATATTGGTGAAGTGAGTTGGAGATAGCGTATATTAGTCGCTTCTTTTGTGTTTTCCCTTTATAGCCTTTTGTCAGAAGCAACACCTTGAGAACTGCTTTCATGCATCCGCCATATGGACAGAAGTCTATTTTTCATAAATATAATTAGCTTTCTCTCAACATATCTGTGACTGGCCTCTATGATACGAAAGTGGTCAGATGTGACTGTTATCGTAGACATATGACAAATTGGCTATTGTTGTAGACATGTGACAAATAAAAATACTCTATTACCAAATGAGCCTCCAAATGAAGAAGTCTATACTGGATGTAATGTACATCCTATAAAGAAAGTAGTAGCTATTAGCTTTGGAGCTTGAACCTCATAGTATGCATCCATGTTTCAAACATGCAATACAATTGTACCTGGAACATATAAACAGACAATTATTTACCTTCACATTTAGATAATCCTATGGCAGGAAATCCATGACCTCAAAACCCTTGGCTGGAAGTCCATGACCTCAAACACATGACATAAATTTGACAAATAAGAATCCAATATGAAGGGAAATAGCATATCAATTTTATGGGACAATGGCAGTGAAGACAAATATCCGAAGTCTGACATGAACATAGCTTCAATTGTATGCTGCTAAAAATTATGTGGTATGGTATTGTGAAGCTAAATAACCTAAAAGAACTCATGTGAACCTAAGGATTGTGCCTACTCCAAACATACACTTGCATGCCGACGTCTGATAGATGTTATTTTTTGAAAGGCCTTGCAAAACATCTCACTGTATAAGTTATTCCCATGCTGCATGTGCAAAGGATTTGAAGTGAAATAGAAAACTGGGGCGTGATGCTTGAGCAAGAAATGCAGCTGCATGGACCAAGAATAGCTGCAAAGATCCCCTTTAAATTATCTAATATACATTTGCTAAAAAGATCTAACATATACTCAATCTGGCTTAACACTCTAGCAAGAAATGCAGATGCAAAGGCTATAAATAGTTGCAATCTCCTTGAAATGTTCTAATAGACATTTGAAAAGCCAAAGTAGAAGTTGAAAATGACAAATTAACAGCTCTTGTGGTTGGCTCAGTTTAAAATTTACATACCGTGGTATGCTTACTGGCCGAATTCCTCAACCTTAACCCCTTCTTGCCACAGGAACGATAGTGCAGCAGAGATAAAGCTGGGAAAATCCAAGGTTTACCATACCTTATACCTTAGCTGAGTTTGAAATAGACACCATCTTATTGTCATATACAACATAAGTGTGGTCTGCATTTGGCCAAGCATCCTCAATATACTATGAAGGAAATTTCTAGATTGGAAATCATAATAGCCCGGACTGAGGACATCTCTGAGACTGCAAGATACAACAGGCTGGAATAGTATGGAGACACGGCAAGCACTTAAATGAATGATAAATGCCATAGTCTCTATAGCCTACAGACCCAAAACCCGCAGACTTGCAGACTTGCCAATCATGCTTCTCGAACCCGCAGATGATTGCAACCGGGCCGCTCTCGTTCTTGTTCAACAACAGGGTTCTCACGGTCAACAGAATTCGATCTAGCGCATCGCCATTGAACCCTAAAACTGACACAAACCCTCTGATCTTGGCTTGAAAGATCTAAGCCCTCCGATCTAGGGCGTGATGGAAAATGGACACACGCTAAAATATTATTATATAGGATGTTTTGGCTTGTGTCCATTGTGCATCGCGTCCTAAATCTGATGGCTAAGATTTGATGTGGCAATCCGAGGGCTGGGAAGACACGTAAAAAAAAAAAACAATGTCCAGCGATGCCCGGATTGAAGCACGCCCTTGCCAAAAACCCAAGCTTTGCTGCTTGTTCTGGAGATGGTTGGCAATGGCGGCCAAGCCCAAACCCGAGTTGATGCCCTGCTGCCTGTTCTAGAGATGGACACTTCCCTTTTTTTATGAAGGATCTTCTTTATGCAAAGATTTACTATAAATGATATGGACAAGTGCATTTTCTATGGCAAGAAGGGGTTAAGATTAAGGAATTTGGCCAGTAAGCATATCAGAGTGTTTAAATTTTGATCTGAGCCGCCTTAAGAATGAAATTAGTGGCAGCAGGATGATAGTTTTCTGTTTTGTTTGAGGCCAGTGGCATCATATGGAAGTGATGTTTGCTACATATGAAACGGGATCCAAGGCTTGGAAAAATGAAAGTATTGTCCAGGGATACTCGAATTGAAGCATGCCCTTGCCAGATGCAGGAGCAGCACTGCACAAATATTTGCCCCTCAATCTTTGCGCTGGATCTAGGTTCTGGGCTATGTGTTCACTGTAAAACTCAGACGTCACCATGATATCAGACATGGCTTCACTTCCTTAGCTGCAAACATGATAGTTCACTTATTCAAGGCACCATCATAAGCATGCCTCTGCATTATGACCAGTTTGCCCTCTAAAAGATTGACATGTAGAAATATATGAGCATATGGCAGCTCTACAAGCAATCATGGCTCCTTAAAGTAGCATGGCAAAATACCTTGCTAAGCCAGTGGTTTCTTGACTGAAAGGTAGACTTTTTTCCTGCTCTTTATGGTGGTTTCTGTTAAACGTTAAGGTGAATTTGTTTAGATTTGATCATGCTAATTTAAGGTGGGAGCACTCGTATCGCAGATAACTTTAATGCCTTATTTTCAGTAGCAACAATATGGTATTAGACATGGCTTGACTTTTTTGGCTGCATGTTTGTAAATATATATGGTTGAATGGTTCACGATCTTTGTTAGAGACATGCATTGCTTTGTCAGTGCTAGAGATCATGTGCAGGCCATGATAGGAACTTTCTCTCTAGACCTACGTTTCCTATTGCATTTGTTGTTGGCTACAGCTCCCCATAAAACTCATAAGCTTATGAGAAGAGATTATAGCCACGGCTGCGAAATCTGTTGTAAGTATCTATTCTTATTTTGTATTGATATTCTTGCTGTGCTTTATAGATGCTTGGCTCCTGTATAGTTGCCGCTCTATGAACTTATGATACAGAGATTAGTCTAGGCTTTAGACTTAGGTAGAATATGTTATGAAATAGGTAGCTCTGTCATAAAAATGTGTGTAAGTTGGTTTCAGGTCTTGCAGCTAATGGGGTTTCTATGGATAACACCCGTCTAGCCATAGCTGCAATTGGGAAGCTCATGTTCGCCCAATTCTCAGAGCTTGTCAACGATTATACAACAATGGATTGCCTTCAAATCTCAGCGGAGGACCTAATCCCAGCTTAGATTATGGCATGAAAGGTGCCGAAATTGCCATGGCTTCTTACACCTCCGAGCTCCAATTCCTTGCAAATCCCGTCACGAATCATGTGCAGAGTGCAGAGCAGCATAATCAGGATGTAAATTCTCTTGGTTTGATCTCTGCCAGGAAGACCGAAGAGGTTGTTGAGATCTTGAAGCTCATGAGCTCCACTTTCCTCGATTAAGCCCTTTTGCCGGGGCAGTCGATCTCGCGACATCTTGAAGAGATTATGCAGTCTCTCACCGCCAAGCGTGGCTAGAGTTGCAAAGAAGACCCTTTGCGGATGAAACAGGAACTGTCTCCTCAGATTCTGCGAGAAGGATCTTCCTCGAATTGTGGACCATCAACATGTGTTTAGCTACATCGATGATGCTGCCAATGCTTCCTATCCTCTCATCCAGAGCTCGAAAGGTTCTGGTCCGGTTTGGATTGAAGAATGCAAAAAACAAAGTGGTCTAAGTTAGATATTGGGGTACAATAAAGCGCGACAAAAACGCGGAGAAAGCACGCAAGGCGCCCGACGACCTTTTCCCACCCCGATTTAGCAGCCTTTTCGCGAACAATGATTTTGGTTGTCGAGTCTGTAATTATTCGCGACCATTGTTACTAATTGAATTGTACGGGCCCATTGCTCCCGACATTGCACTGATTCCCGCATTTTTGCAAATTGAAGATCCCTTTCAAGGCGCTTTGTCTCGATTTCTTTGTCTTCTCTCGCTTTTTTTAAAGTATCTTCTTTTCTCATGGTCGGGTGAAGGAATCATCCCACAAAGAAAAGCTGAAATGGTCAGGAAAAAATGTCATTGCAGATGATTGGAACAAGTTTGATTTGAGCCATTCGAAAAAGGCAAAATCAAAATCTACTTTGTTCGCCCTCATTTGAAGCAGAAATTGGACGGCTTGATCGATTTCTTGTATGGAGATGGAGGTGTCCCAAATAATGAATTGAGGAAGCTAGTAGCATTATCATTTGGAGTGTAAATTTATATAGGGTCTTTTTTCATGGGCACTTTGGTCTTTTTTTGGCAGTTGAGAAGTAAAGCACAATGAGAATAGTATTCCTTGGGGAACATAGTACTAATCAAATGTTGTAGCTAGTTGCAGCCTATCAATCTGTCCTAAGAACTGCTGTTTGTTCGTAGTTCTGAGGCGCTTCTTAGTCTGCATGTATAAGCACTGTTCCAAGTGAAAAACACAAGATCTTTCCTTCTCTGGATATGTTTTTTTTTTTGTAAATAAAGATCTCTCGAATGGCATTCCAATTTGTTTGCGCCTCATCACAAAACCATAAAATTGCACGAGAGGAAAACCTTTAGAAGCCAATACTTTATTAAATTTTCTCCATAATCCTTTTTGAGATTCCACATCTTTTGTTTTCGTTTATAGACCACTAGTAAGGATGCAAAGGAAGAGAAATAGGCAGTATTAAGATGAGTTAAGCGGCATATGTTTAAGAAGAAATTGTCGTTTTCTTCCATGGCTCACAGTTTTCAAACCAATTATATGTTGTTCAGAATGAAAAATGTTATGTCTTCAAGATATCTACTACGAAGTTAATTTACTGAATCAAAGGCGTCCCTCTGAAGACCTAGCAGCATCATGGGTTCACTTTGACCATATAAAACATATAAGTGGGTGGACAATAATGGCATGTCATGTATATGTTTCCATGTAAGTAGGACCTCTCATAATTTGTTTTACTTAAATTGTGACCTTTATTACTAATAGTAAGATTCTTTAGTTGTTTGCTTATAACTTCATGGGTAAATGCACCTCTTTAGCTACTAGTAGATAACAAAAGAAAATAGTCAGTTCATTGTAATGCAGAATTTGAAGCCTCAAAATGCTCACCTTCTTTGACTACATAGATTTTCTAAATCCAGTAGAAGAACATCTACTTGTTCTGGATTCATTTTATCCATATCTTCAACATCTCCTTCCATTATTAGATTTTGTGTATATCTTTCATAGTCAGATTATTTTGCCGATGTTTGGGTCCCCTATCAGCAGATGAAGTTGGAGTGTTGTCAACTCCATTCTGTAGCTTTGTTATTTCCATTCTAGAAATCGCTAGCCTGATGGATGGGATTGGACTCCGTGTGTATGACTTAGTTTAATGTTCAAGATGCAATGTGGAAGATAATAATATATCTTTACATCACACAACCCATTACAATATATTTGTTTTAGTAACCGCCATGCTCGTCACCTATTGGACCAAGATCTGTCCTGACATGAATGGAGCCTCTCCATTTATATAGGCATACTGACATTGTGAGTGGCCATCACAATATGCAAGCCTTTTGCCATCCAATAAAGGAGTATTTGTATCATTATGGCTACATTGTGAGTGGCAAGTCTTCTCCAGATTCTAAGAAATTCGGATCCTTCATTGGTTAGTTTTAATAAATTTTGTATACCTATGTGATGCAAAAAACAAAATAAAATAAAAAACATAACATCAAGAAACAAGGTCGAGGCCAAAGAGACAAGGAGGAAACTGAGGTTGAGGAGACGGCCAGTCGGCGCTGACCGGAGGTTGAAGTCGTTGTGTTGCACTGCCAGTCTTAGAGAGAGAGTCTTCCAGGTCCTTCATATGCCAGTCGGTGCCGACCGGAGGTCTAGTTCGCTATTGTGCCTTTTGAGGGGTCCAGTTTGCCTTTCAGAAAGAGGGGTTACACGCCGACCATACCGACCGGGTTTAGTTGAAATACCCAACTTTGTGTTTAGAAGAGAAATGCCTAAGCTCATGCTTTGATTCGCCTCAAGAAATGCGAAAGTTTATGCTCAAGTAATGCTGCGAAATAGCTTGATCCAAGGAGGAAACTGGCGATGACCCATAGACCACATTTCTGTTCCAATAGTGAGTCGGCGCCGACCGGCTTCTTGCACAGTAGGCATGCCTCTGCCTGAGTAGTGAGTTATCATATTTAGTGCCACATTCTCATGATATCCCAACTCGGATATTCTCTAGTATAAGAAAGGCTGCTCGAATTAAGGTAAACGTTCTTAAATTGAGTATGCAGAGAAAGATGTTATATGTCTATGGGCGTGACCAAATTTGATGGGTAAAAACTTTACAAAAATGTTGCATGAAAGGCTAGACTTATATCCGTGATCTTGCAAAGATGCCGCAGAGCTCAGAAACATGTAGTTGCGAGTTAGTCATTGATGTCATTGATGTGTGGTCAAGTTTCCATCAAAGTCCAGATTGGAACGAACTGCTATGGTATGAAAATGCATTGTCTGCATCTAAGTTATTCCTGCTCTAATGTTATGGTATATGAGAAACCATCTGCCCTGGTTCAAACAAACAGAGAAGATACAGGAATGGGACTTATGATTTACATATGTTTTGGTGGAAAGGCGCAGGCTACATATTCTCCACTTCTACAAAGGCGTGATGGCTTGGGGATAATTGCACCTATCATTGAGTTGGCTACTACGTGGATCTGTTGTCATATACATTGGTTTTTGCATTTTGCAGCCATGTTAGGTATGAAGCTTTCGCTTTGAAGAAAGGATGCTCTGGTACTAGAATTATGCAGCTTTAATCAAGTTCTATTGCCACGGTTCTATTGTGACAGCAATAGAACCGACATTCCTTGGATGGGGACGTTCTCCTTCACGTCTCCTATTTATTCAGCCTCTTGTCTCATTTCTAGTCATCGGCGTTCTCTTGAGCTCCCTTTCCTCGTTCTCTCTTCTTTGGCTCCTCAAGTTTGCTCCCTTCTCATGAAGCGCTGATGGTCCAAGGTTTTCGTGATGGGCGCATCCGGGTTTCCACCTGGAACATCCATGATTCATAGTGCCGGGTTTCAACATGGGCGATCCATGGTGGGCATCCCTCCAAGGGTCCGATTGGGAAAGCATCCGGGTTTGATTGAGCCCGGGCTTGGTGTGCCTCGGATTCGATCCTCTAGTCGGGCCACTTCGCTGGGATTTTTGGGTATTTTGAGTTTGTATGTGTTTGTTTTTCTTGGCTCTACGTTCTCTTCCTTCAAGTAGGTCGCTTGTTCCCTATCTACATCCGTGATGTGTTGTTCGAAGTCAATCGATCCTTTGCGATTCTAACTGAGTCAATCCATGCCGGTATGATCCCGATCCAGCTTTAAGGCTCTTTATTTGGGGTTTGGCCGGGCCGTCACCTAGCTTTGTTTGCGGGCAGAGTTCACGGCTTAGGATGGGCGACCCATGGGATGGGCGATTCATGGTTCACAATCGGTCGGGTTGCGCGATACGTTTTGGATCTCTTGATCACCGGACGGTGAGTTTTTCGCCAGGTTCTTGGGACTTGTATTTCATGCACTTCCTCTGCAATAAGCGACTCGATTGCCATTTCTTTGCCTCGCCGCTTTTGGGGCATATAGCCCAAATTTCGATTTGGATTGGGTTGTTGGTTTTTTTGATGCGTATCTGGCCGATTGGGGAACATCCGGCGCTGGTTTGAACGCTTTGGCATGCCTCGAATTTGATTCTCCAATTGCTACCTCTCCTCGATTTTTGCGCCGGCTTGGTTTGTATAGGTTTGAGTTTTCTTTGGCTCTTCGATATCTTCCTCACGGAGGGCCTGTTTGCGATCTATCCGCCGACTCAATCGCTGCTTTGCGTAATATATCCGAAGTCAATTTCAGGTTAAGATGATCAAGGTCCGTACCCGGTATGGCGATATTCGCCGGTTCGGGTCAAGCAAGTCGGCGATCAATTTTTCCTCGCCCATGTTTGTAGATCGGTTTTGTATTCGCGACCTCTCGCTTTTGTTTAGGGGAAGGGGATACCGGGTCGTGGGCATCCCAACTATTCTGTGATTTCAAATTTCCTTTGGTTTTGGTTAGCATGGTCTAGTTTTTGCATATGCCCATGTAGTTCCCCTTTATATACGCGGTTCCCCGCCTAGTCTTGTTTGGGCATGATAGGTGGGGGTCTTCTATTCTCGGGCCGCTATCGTTTTTTTCTCGCTATCCCATGTTGTTGTCTCGATGTCTTGCATTTTTTTTATGCTTTCCTCCTCTCTTCTCAGATCCCAAAACTATGTCATCCAAAGCATTACGCTTTCTTTCTTTGTTTGTTTTTTTCGCCTCGTGATTTTTCCTTACCTCTTTTTGTCTCACTTGTCTTAGTTTTTTCTGATTGTCATCTCTCTTCATTTGTTCATCTCATCTTTTGACTCCTCGTTGTCCTTTTCCGCCTTTGTTAGTGTCCAAATTGCTTTCGGCCTTTTTATTCTTGTTTGTTTCAGCTTGGGTGGTTCCCCACGTTTTTTCTTATTTCTACGTGTTTACGTATATTTTCTTAGCCCTTTATACATATAATTTCTAGCCCCTATGGTTATCTCATATTCTAATTTATCCTGGGTTACAGATTTTTCCAAGCCACCCTATGGTCATCTTGCTCTTTTTAACCTCGCTTTTGTCTCCTACGATCGAAGTTTCTTTTTGCTTTACATTTCCTCCATGTATCTCGGTATATCCCCTTCGCTTTGTTTCATTTGGATATCTTCTATTTTTATGCTTTTTCAGTTTATCTTCCACATTTGTCTCTAAGCATCACGCGCTCCTTTTGTTCGAGTGGATCCTCTCGATCTTGTCTACCTTATGAATATGCTATCTTGGTTCTCACTCTTGTCATGAATTATTGTGCACGCCCTATAGTATGCTCTATTTCATGGTTTTTCTCGCGAATTCCAATAGATGAACTTACTTAACAACTTTCTATGGTTTTACCTAAGATGTTTTCGCTCTATAGAATGCTATCTCTTCGCTCTTTGTTATGTTCCAGTTGTGCAATTGTCGCTATGGTTTACTAGCGATATTGACCTTTTGTCATGCAATGGGGGTTTTGCCCCTCAGAAGGCCATTTCATTGTTTCGAGAGTCGCCCCTCCATTTTAGGCTCGCTTAGCTAATTTGTTGGTTACGTGAATCGCCTCTTTCTATTGTTTTTGCATTATTAGTATCTTTCTTAGGGTCGCTTTTGACATGAATGTTCTTTCTTTTCATATCGCCATGAGTGTTTCCTTTCCCTTGGAATGGGTTATCCTCTAGTACCGTGTGGATGCTTGCTCATGTCTCCTTTCGGTTTTTTTTTTCCGTCCCTTGAATACTTTCTCCTGCATTATGGGCTCTTGTTTCCAACGCAATGTGGTAGGGGTATATGCTCTTTTCCCTGTGTTCTAGTGTATTAGAGCAAATTGTTTTTCTCGGGTTATGGTATTGGTCGTATGTATTCGCTCGATCGGTGCATGCTCCTTTCTATAGCTTCTACGCTCTTGCTCATGGAGGTCTTTGAGGGCCCTGCTCTTGCTCTTTTCCTCGTGTTTCTCTCATGGTTGCCTTTGTGGGCTTGTTTGGCCGTTAATTATACGCCCTTAAGCATTATGTGACTTTAACTATGTTGTCCCTATGTACTCTGTTCTCATTCTCACGATCCCTTTATTTTTCTTGTTCTTTTCTATTCTATTCTATTTCACCATTTATCTTGTTTGTCTCCTTGTATTGCATGTTGATCCTTATCTCTTGATCCACACTCCTTTAATTCCTCCTTTTTCTCTCACTTACCCTCTTGGGCGCCTCTTTGGTTTCCATAATGATCATCTCCGAGCATTGTTGTGCGATCCACAAAGGTCTTATTTCTCGTGGTTTTGGCAAAATTTTTTAGTCGTTTATTTGCAAGCATGCTTTCTTTGATCCCATATCCACTTCTCGCATGTGTTTACAATGGGTTTTTAAATCAGTTATTTCTTAGTTTCTTCCTCATGAGCATATTCTCTTTGATGTCATAGTCGCATTTCTTTTGCCACATACTCTTTTTGATCTCATAGTCGACTCTTTGCAAGCATATTAGCATGACTTCTCAATTATGTAGTTCGACATCTAGTTTATTTGTGTATATTGGCACAATTATCTTTCTTTTGGCATCTTTATGTGTTGATTCAGTATTTTCGATATTGTTCCGCTTTTTACACATTGATTTGTTTCTTTTGAGTTTCGCTTCATTCTATTTTCCTCAGAATATCATGATTTCACAATCATTGCTCGATTGTTTCGGCTTTTTATGTTTGAGGTGTTTTGGCCCGTAGGAGCATGTTTAGCCCCATTGTCTCTTTGTCTTCCTTTATTCATGTTTCTTCGTTGGATTCCTCAACTTCCGCGACTCTTCGCTTTATTGCTCCATGTTGCCCCTTTTTGTCACCTTAGATAATATTGTTCTTCTTACTCTCATGCATCGCGTTGTGTTTTTCAATCCTATTAGTTATTTGTGCCCTATTGCCTCAAGTAGACCCCTTTTTTGCCAATCACACAGCTTCTCTTATTTCTTTTTTTGACCTTTGCTTTCTAAGTTTATCTCATTCATGTATTGCCATTACATGCTTCCACATTTGCCTCTAAGCGTCCGCCATGCTTCTTTTGTTCTAGTTGTCATTTGTCACTTAACAACTTTCCATGGTTTTCTTGTATTTTTTAGTAATAGATTGTTATCTTCCTCAATTTCTTTATATGTTGCGGGTTTACAATTGTCACTATGGTTTTACTAGTGCATGCTGATTTTTGTTATGTTATGGAGGTTTATCTCATGACACCTTTTCGCTATTCTAAGAGTCTCATCCTTTATTCCTTAGGGTTCTTCGGCGCTCGCTTTGTCCATTTTACGCATTATGGATGTTCTTTTCTGAGTTCATATCATTTTGAGTTTTTTTTTTTCCTTTGAAAAGCGCTATCCTCTAGTATTCTCCTGTGGGTTGCACATGTTTTATATCTACTTTAGCTTTTTTCCTCGTGTTTCCCCGAGATTACTTCACTAGTATTTCATATTCTAGGGCTCTTGTTTCCAACATCATGTTTGGTAGGTTTGATGCTCTTTTGTTCAGATGTTCTAGTGTTATGATTATGCTAATCATGTTTTTGGTTATGGTGCTATTGTATATATTCGCTAGATCTATGCATGCCGCCTCCGTGAATTTTTCAGTTTTGTTCTCATGAAGGTCTTGAGGGCCTCGCTCGCTTTTTCCTCGGTGATTTTTGTGGCTGCCCCTTACGCTAGATATTTGTGTTATGTGACCTTGCATTATGTGACATTCACTATGTTGTCCTTATGTACTTTCGCTTCCTTTGTTCACGATCCCTTTATCTTCCCATTATTTTATCCTTATGTTTGGTTGTCTCTTTGGTCCTTTATCGTAATTTTTCCTTCTCAAACGTCTTGGTCCTTCTTGATAGATCTATACATGCTTGCTTCCCGTAATTTTCTCATGAAGGTCTTCGAGGGCCTATTCTTTTTTTTTCCTCGGTGTTGTTTCTTGTGGTTGCCCCTACGCTAGATATTTGTGTTATGTGACCTTGCTTTATGTGACATTCACTTTGTTGTCCTTATGTACTGCTCCTTTGTTCACGCATCCCTTTATCTTCTCATTATTTTATCCTTATGTTTGTCTGCCTCTTTGGTCCTTTTTACTCGTAATTTTCCTTCTTTCACTTTATCCTTTCAAAACGCCTTGGTCATTCTTGGCGCCTTGGCTTCTCGGACTCCTTTTGTTTGTTAAGCCTCACCTCATGGCTTCGCCATAGTCCTTTGCCTTCTTAGTGCCTCTTTTATCATAGCCTTTGTTCTGGATTAATGGTTTGCCTAGCCTTTTTGTTCCCGCTTGCCTCGTTGTTCTATTCTCGGCCATCTTTTTTATTCTTTCCCCATTTTTGTTGCTGCGCCCTTTCCCCTAGTTATCTTCTTTTGTCTAGCCCTTTTGAGATAGATTCCTCTTTCTATCGGCCAACTTGTTCTGTTCATAGGATTCCATCCTAGAATGCCCGCGGCCTCTATTGTGACAACAATAGAACCGACATTCCTCGGATGGGACGCTCTCCTTCACGTCTCCTATTTATTCAAATTTTGTCTCATTTCTAGTCATCGGGCGCTTCTCTTGAGCTCCTTTCCGTTCTCTCTTCTTTGGCTCCTCGTTTCCCCCTCCCCTCCCTCTTGGTCGATTTTGGTGGTTGGTCATCTTTATTTTCTATCTATTTTTCTATATTTTCTGGTCGCCGCAAATTTTCCCCGACATCCTATATGTGTCTTTTCTATATTCTTTGTAAGTGTAGATGTGTTTTATGTTTTTTTTTTTTTTCGGCGTGGCCGAGTAGCCTCCGGCGCACTTTATTATTCTTTCTTGGGGGCAATTGTAGCCTCCGAAAGAGCCTTTATTTATTCATGTTTTCTCTCGGTGGCATTATAGCCTCGGTGGTATTGTAGCCTCGAAATAATATTTATTATTCATGTTTTCTCGGCGTATGTACCATTGTTTATACCTCGAGATCATATTTATTGTTTTTCTGCTGCGGGCGCCAGAGTTTCCTCGAGGCAAAGACTAATCGGTTGTTTTTCCCGCGATGGTCATTCCGCTGGATGGTTCCCCATTGGTCGGCCGTTGTTTCTTTTCTCGTGGCCTCGAGCCTCCAGTCTTCTTGCCTATGGCATCTAACTCATTGACGGGTTATTTTTTCTTTCAAATTTGATTCCCGGCAGATTGTTTAAGGTCTTGTGGTTGCCATAGTGCGCGGGGTCGCGGTTTCAACTATTTCCTTGGGTTTCCTCAAAACCTAGGAAGGCGGGTTCTTCTTCCCATGAGGAGCAGTCATCGAGTCTTCTCACCTTTGCATCGACCAAGTAGCGGATAAAACTATCTTTTTCTTCAGTTTCATCATGCTCTCGATGATTGTCTAGTTTCGGAGCATTTAAAGTTCATATTTCAAATTTATCTATCCCTAGTGAGGGATCCATTTGTACTCAATGTTTTACAAAGCTCAATGAGAACACCACTTCACTTCTTGTATATATACATTGCATATCCTTGCACGGCAATGCTTTGCATACCTGTGCATCTGCCACACATGCTAATGGGGGATTGTTACCTATATGTATCTACATATTATGTCAACAATTTTAGTTAGATACGCAAGCATATCTTTGACATATTTGCTGATGCTACATTCCTTTGAACAGAATGCCTTTCAATTCCCATGATGGTCATAGGCTTTCAACAGCAGCCATGCACGGGCAAGATTGTAAATCAGCTGCGAAAAAAAATTAACTTGGCTTTCTTATTTTTTCCCAAACATCATAATGTTGTCTCTTTTGTGTAGAGGTTCTTGGCTCAAATTATAAGCGGATTATGAAAGTCAAAATATTGAAGCAGATCACCTTGACAATGGGAAAACCTTCATTTGAGTGACAAATTTCGAAAGAAAATACAACCAACCATGCTAGAATATTTTGTTCCCCATAGAGGCATTAATATTCAATGGTTGCTTGCTTTATTCCATATAGGAAGCAGCCTGACATTAGAAAGCAAGGAGGAGCAAGCTCATTAAGTGAACCACTGATATATCTAGGATGCCAAATCTGACAGGACAATGCACAATTCACAATCTCTAGCATATGAATTCCCAATCTTGGATCGGGACGATTAGATACTCTTGCATTATAGGGTATTATACATAATCTGGTGGCATGTACTTTTTATGTCCCTAATGGACATGAGGGCGTGAAATGGTGTGACAGTCAATCAATCAATGATATATATTGGGAGTGCTGGAATGTTAGGATCTGTTGGAAGACAAGCTACCCATCAATTCACATAATCACTTGAACACCAACATTGCAAATGTCTCAACATCACAATCATAATGCTTCCAGTAGTTTGTTTTTATATGATAGACTAGTAATGGTGCCCAGCTTGCTGGGCAAATGTTGGGAACATTTGTGGATGGAAACCTATTCAGCTCAGACTCATTTTTATACATCTAATATAATAGAAACCAAGTCCATCATTGCTAGGCTATAAGAGGTTTTTGTGCATTTGAAAACCTTCCCTTTGCTCTATCCTGCATATCCTTTTTTCCTAATTTTCTTACACACTTTTTTTTTTCCTTTTCTTATTTTCCTGCATTTACTTTTCTCTTCTCTCTCTTTTTTTTTTGCCCTCTTCTCCCTCCTCTTTTTGTTCCTTTTCTCCTTCTCATTTTTTTCCCTTTCCCTTTTTGGCCCTTTTTTTTCCCCTTTTTTCCTTCCTTTTCACCTTTCCATTTTTTTCTCATGCTCTTTTTCCCTTTCCTTTTCCCATTCCTTTTGCTTTTCTCTTTTCCCTTCCCTTTTCTCATGCCCTTTTTGCATTCCTTTTCCCCACCTTTTTTTTATGTTTTTCTTCCTCTCCTCACCCTCTTCTTCTTTATCTCATGTCTCTTTTTTCCTATTTTCTTCTTCCTTTTCTCATGCCTTTCCTTTCCTTCCCCATAACCCTCCCCTTTTTCTTTTCCATTTCCTTCTTTTTTTACATTTCCCCACCCTTTCCATTTTTGTTGTGCCCTTTTCCTCTTTCCTTCCCCTTTCCTTTTTTCCCTTCCCTTTCCGTTTCCCTTTTCCTTTTCCTTTTTTTCCTTTTCCTTTTTTTCCCATGTATTTTCCATTCCCTTTTTTTCCACTTTTTACTTGCTTTTTCTTCCGCCTTTCCCTTACCCTCTTCCCCTTTTTTCCCTTGGGCCCCCTATTCCCCTTTTTTTCTTTTCTTTTCCTTTCCCTTTCCCCATGCTCTTTTTCCTTATTTTTTACCCTTTCTCACCCTTTCCCTCTTCCGGTTTTTCCAGTCTTTTTTCCCTTCCTCTTTTCCATTTTCCCTCCTTATTCCTCGTGTTCTTTTTTTTTCCCCTTTCCCTTTTAGCCTCCCATTTCCTTTTTCCTTTTCCTTCTTCCGTTTCTCTTTTTCCACGCCCTTTTCCTCTTTCCTTTCCACTTTTTTTCCTTCTCTTTTCCTTTCCATTTTCCCACACCTTTTTCCATTCCATTTTTTTCCACCTTTTTCACATGCCCTTTTTCCTCCTTTTCCCACCCTCTTCCCCTTTTTCCCTTTTCCTCTTTTTCCTATTCCATGTTTTTACGTTCTCTTTTTGTTTTTAAGCTTTTCCCTTTTCCTGTTTTTCCATCTCTTTTCCCTTTCTTTTTTCCTTTCCTCACCCTTTTCCTCTTCTCGTGCCACTTTCTCCTTCCTCTCTCATTTCCCTCTCCCTTTCCCTCATGCCCTTTTCCTTTTTCGCCTCCTTTTTTCCTTTTCCTTCCCTTTCTATTTTTTCCGCCCTTTTCCTTCTCTCCACCATTCTTATCTTCCCCTTTTTCCCTTTAACTCCCTCTTTTCGTCTTCACATTTTTATTTTTTTTTTTTTTCTTCCTTTTCCTCCCTTCCTTTTTCTTTTCCCCTTTATTCTGTCCTCACCCTTTCCCCTTTCCCTTTCATAGTGTCTTTTTCCTTCCTTTTCTCCCTTTCTTTTTCTTTCCCTTTTCGGTAACTTTTCCCTTTCCTTTTTCTTCTCCGCCTTTCCCTTTTAATGCCTTTTTGCCTCTCACTTTGCCCTTTTTCTGCATTTTTCCCTTTCCTCTTAAGATCGAGCATGGCCAATCATGGTGGTGGGAAGTTGTGCGATAAATCTCGGCCTTCAAATGCAATCAGACGATCTCAACTATCTAAATTAGGGTTTGATTCAAGACATACGCTAAAACTTTATAATATAAGATGCATAAGAGAAGCTCCAAGAGTTCAAATTCAGAAAAAGGAGTATATGATAATTGTATTCGATTTTATTCATTTATTAATCTGGCTTCCACAATCTTCAACCACTTTGAATACAATTGCAAAATTCCTTGATGCATAATGCATAGGTTGCAACAAAATTGTGATGGCTGAATGCGCTTTTATGTTGAAGGAGAGTAGAGAAAGAGAAATATTCGATGCATGTTTATTTGTAACAAAATTGTGATGCATGAATGCGCTTTTACGTTGGAGGAGAGGTAAGAGCCGCGATAAGTTTCTTGGATACATTAATATTAGGGAAAAAGGGAACAACACATTAATGTTAGTGGTAAAAAGACCTAAATGCCCAGGCAAAAAGACCCTAAGAAAAAATTTTCCCTATCATTTGCATGGGAAAACTGTAGTCGGGCAGAGCATAACCCTGAGGCTCATCGGATTGATTGGGATGCTTACAAGAAACAGGTCAATGTTTGGTCCAAGAGAAAAAGGAATGACATTGATGTTAGAAAAGAAGATGTTAAAAGGATCAAACCTACAGTTCCTTCCTGCCAAAGTACACCTCTAGCTTCAGGCAGATCAACACCTCAACTTGAATTTAAGGGGAAAGCAAGTCAGTCTTCTGAGTTTTCTGTTTCCAATTTAAGTTTCAACATTTCTTTGATTGAAGAGGAGGTTAGTAAGTTGGAAACAGATTTAGACAAATGTACAACTGATCTGGTAAAAATAATTAGTATCATTGAGGTAGATAAGAACTCTTTAGCAAGGGAAGAGAGGATGATTGAGCATGGAAGGAATGAGATAGCAAGAATGGAGAATGTTGTCTCCGCTTTGATGCCAAAGCGCACAAGAATGATGGAGACTTGAAGCAGATGGAAGAGTTAAAGCAAAAATAAGTGGTGAAGTATATTTTGCTCTAAACCGAGGCTTGCCTTCCAAAGGTTAGTGTTGAAGCATTACAGGAGAAGGAAAAGAAGGAAAGATTAAAAAAACTCAATCGAATTCAGATTACAAGAAAGCAGAATTGCTTAGAAGCTGGTAGACATTTGATGGACTCAGATATATAAAAAATGTCTATCATAACTATGAAAAGTAGGTTGCCTGGTTTCATGGAAGATGCATGTGCTGCATGTGGATTGGTCTTCAATCCAAAGTATAAATTGAGTATGGCATTACCATGTGAACATGTCTATCACTTGCCATGCTGCATGCTTTTGTATGAAAAGAAGACATGCTTCAGGTGTTTGAAGGAAGTTCCCAGGGAAGTATTTGTGGAACTTGGTCTAGAGGTTGCAGGTGAAGAAGACTTGCAGATTGAGGCAGGCAGTGTATTTGAGGTAGGCACTAGTAGTGCATTTGCTTCACCTGATAAGTTTTCTAATGTTGTCACACCTGTGGCTTCACCTGCTTTATTATTTAATAAAGCACCTGTGGCACCTGTGGCTTCACCTGTTTCTGAGTCACCAAAAAATGTTGGTTCTACTGCATCAGCTCAAGTGTCACCAAGTCCAGTAAGCAAAGTTGTAGAAGCTTTGCAGAAAGTAAGACTTTGATACTTTTATTTGTGTTTTAATTAATTTAATCTCGCTTTAAATTGATTTGTGTTCTAAGCAAAGAAAGTTCAGTAATTCGATTAGTAAGGGGCCAGAAAAAGAAGGATAAAACGTTCACGTATTGTTGAGAGCAGTTCCGAAGAATATTATGAACAACCCGCACAAAAGGTTCCCCGCAATTGGCATAAAGACCAGGGTTGAGGAGTGCAAAACTGCGGAGAAAGTTCTACATCCGCAAAATGTAGATGTTCAAGTAAGCAGTGATGAAGAACAAGCAAATGAAGATGCTGTTGATGCTGAAGTTGCTGAAGATGCTGTTGCTGGTAAGGGTAAAGCTGTTGAGAAAGATGAGGGTAAGGGTGAAGCAGTAGTTGAAATGGAGGTAGCAACAACAAAAGTCAAAAAGAAGATGGGGAGACCCTCAAAGAAGCTGCCACCTCAAGCACCAAAGCAAATAGGTGATCAAGTTGATATGATTGTGAAAATGTTAAATGGTAGTTCAGGTTCTCTTTCTCAATATATCAAGTCATTGAGTTAGTTTCAGAACATAACATATTGTAGTGTATGTGAAATACTGTTTTAATTGTTTTATGTTGTTTGAGAACATTGTTTGAATATTGTAATTGCTTTCTTTTAATTAATGACTTCTTTTAATTCATGTTTAAGTCATGTTGATGTTTGAGTTTCTTTTTTTATGAATGTTGCAGAGGATTTAGAAAAGAAAAAACTTGTCATCTTAGACATTAATGGAGTTTTGGTCAACACCTTCCAAAAAAGAGCAAGAGTAAAGATTCCACCAGGGCTCAAGAAGTATTACACAGCAAGGAAAGTGGTGATTTGCAGATCTCTTCTACAAGAGTTCTTGGATTTCTGTTTTGAAAGATTTAAAGTTGGTATTTGGTCTAGCATGATGAAGCACAACATCATACAAATCCTTAACAGTATTCTGCCAGCATACTATATTGCTTAATTCAAATTCATATGGGGTCAGAATGAATGTGAGGAAATGCCTTTTATATTTCCAGGCAATGCAACCAAACCAGTATTTATGAAGCCAATTGTCAAAGTTTACACAGCTTTTAATGATGTAGAGGATGTTGTGCTTGTGGATGACTCTTTGTACAAGACTTTCTTGTCCCCACCAGACACATGCTTAATAGTTGAGAGCTTTGACAATGAGGAAAATGATAAAGTATTCAACTACACAAAAGCATGTTTGTACACTTGGCTTCATTCAAAGAATCCTCAAAAGTGGTTGCACCAGCAGCTTCATGTTGATGTGGTCAAGGAAGTAGACATCAACATACTCAAAGTTGCTGTTGACCACTTGAAAGAACTTGCAAGATGGAAAGTAGCAATTGAGGGAAGCATGCAATTGGTGAAAGATATTGTTGGTGCTGCAACTGATATTGTTGTAAATAAACAGGAGGAACCTGCAAGAGAAGAAACAACACAAGATCAAACCCACATTGAAGATACTGACCCTGCAAGTGATGGTAGAACAGATCTTTGATACCTAACTTTGAGATGTAAATTAAGAACTTCATGTAACTTAAGATGTAACTTAAGATATAACAAATGCTTTTTTGTGAAGACCGGATATGAGTACATAGCTGTACACTTTTTGTAAAATGCAGCGGATATCAATATAAATTCAAGGTTTCGTGCATTTACCTACACTTGTGCGCATTCTTGAGTTGTCTTCATTTCTAAACTTGCAACTGCTTTCCATGTGCCAACCTAAGAGACTAAAACAGATAGTGCAAATATACACTTACCGTAAGTTCATCAAGTCTGTAATAGTTAACCGAAAAACGTAAAGCACGTGAAGCGCACAAAAGCATAAGTATCAAAAGCGCATCTAGCAAAGTGTTTCTTTTAAAGCTGTGAGGACAAGGAACATTTGTGCAGCAAAGAATTTGTTAGATTTCATTGATGACGAATTATAAAGAGTATAAGAAAGAATATGGCAGGAAACACTCTACTGGAAGGGATGCCATAACTTTTTGGCATGTCTCTTCAGTCATCTTGAAACTGTTGTTACCAAGATTCTCCATATCAAACTTCACCTGTCTGATAAGGTGGCTATACAAACTAGCAACTGGCTTGTCCAATAGCAACTCAAATTGGAGTGCATCTGTTTGCTTGTAGTAATGGCCAGAAACTATAACTTCTCCTACACCAAATGCAGTACTCCATCTTCATATGTATCTAACAATGTATGTTTAGTCTCTGTACACCTAAGAACATAAAAGCCAACTCCCTCATCATCTTCTGGATGTGCATTTACAGCAAAGTTATCTCCAACTTCTAGAAGAGAACTAAGGTCATCTTTCTTCATCTTCTTCTTCATCTTCTTCTTCTTCCCCCTGGTCTTCATCCTCAACTTGTTTCGTAGGCTGACTAATTGCTGTGGATGTTTCTCCAGCAACAGATTTCATCTTTGGTTTCAGTTTTGCTGTGAACCATGCTCCCAAACGTGCTTTGTTCGTGCAATCATCCCTTTTACCATGAAAGCAATAGGAACAATAGCAAGAGAGGCACCTGTAAGCAACTTTTGCAGGGTTCTTTTTGTTACATGGTCTGATGCAATGAAGTTTAGAGCTCCCACATAGTGTTCTCCACTCCTTCCTTTCAGATTTGTCTACACTTTGGGGATCAATATGCCAAAAGCACCTGCAATATAAAACAGATTCATGCAACTTCAAATCTAAGAAAAATCTAAGAAAAAACAAGAACTTACCTTCTTATATGAGGGTCTGGTGGATTGTTCATCATGTACCAATTCATGAAATCCACAATGTCTTTGGCATGCTCCAATTTCCAGGCCTCATACTTCAATTGCTCTCTTGCCAAAATCCTTTTCAATATTACACCTTGTCCATCATGTTCTCCTTTGCCATGAGAACTGGCAAAGAAATTCCACTCATACTCAATTCCTTCACTACACACGTACTTCCTTCCTAAATACCAGAAAATATATTTCTTGTACTCAATGTTCTGTGCTCTAAGCCAGTCAGCATGTACTTTCAAGCAATGTTGTACAAACTCAGTGTTATGCTCCCTGTCATCTGAAATATAAAAGTGCACTTCCTTTATAATTCTCCTCTGATTAGTGCTGATGGTCTCCTGACTTGTCTTCTTCTTTCTTTTCAGCTTATCCTGCTCTGCTTCTCTTTTCTCTGCCTCTTTAACTTCCATCTCCTCTATCTCAGCTTGGGTTGCATGTCTATATGTGATATGAACCAGAATTGAGGCCTGGTCCATGTGCCAGTGGCGAGATTATGCCTCCCTCTGAATTTTAAAACTGTAATTTTCAGCAAAGTCAATTACAGAGACAATTGCATCTTCAGAAAAGTTATCCAAACACGTCCTGAATTGCTTTGCCTGCCAGTGTGCCACATAATTGTGTGGGATAAATTGTACCATTGTCTTGGAGGCATGCTTCATGAATCAAGCGTACTCTCGCTCTTGTATGCAAGTCTTGTTACTTTTTTTGGTTTCCTCCCTCCCATTTTTTTTTTGGTAGTCTCCTTCATGTATCCAACTTCTTGCTGATTTCGCACCATGAACATTTCGTCACTTGCTTGTTTGTTTAAAAAGCATGTTACACGAGCACAATTTAATTAAGCAAAACAGAATACCTTTTCAAACCAAGTTTCCACTCCACGCTGTAATCGGTTTCCATCATCTCCCTTAGGACAAAAAGCAAACCTCCTTTTATAACACCACAATTAAAGTTACCGAAAGCAAGAATATCTTTAAACATCATAACATTGAAGAGACAAACTTAAGAGTACCTTTTCAGCCCACAATCCTTGCATGCCAACCGCAGACATTGATGTTTGTGCCATTCTTCATCTTCTTCTTTTAGAGCGCACCATTTGCATCCAAAAAGCACTAGTGGATTTATAAACATGGTTCTTGGCACTACGTGGTTACCAAATCACCACAAACAACACAATTACAGCTTGCATTCTTTGTGCACCTCATTTGGATCTGCTTTTGATTTTGTTGAGTGCTTGCATCACATATTCAAAGTGCACATATTGGCAAAAGGTCTCTTTCTTTTAAACGCCTCACAAAAGATAGCTTCAAAGAATTCAAATGTGCGCCGTGGAAATCTTCATTTCATTGAATTCCTTTTGAAGGCCATGTAAAATTGCAACTATAAACAAAGCGTAAATACAGAAGTTCCAAAAAATTAAAAGCAAAGAAGCGTAATGCAAGCGGTAAAAACATATAAAGCATAATAATTACCGAGAAATTTCAAGCGGCTTGTATTGATGATCAATTTTTTCACCATCTTTTGTAACAAACTTTCTCACATGCTTCCCCGATGGTGAGACTCTTGTGTTTTCTGTCTAGAACTTGTAAACAGGATTCTTAACCTCATCAATTATTGCATCTGATCTCTTTTTCCTTGAAAACATTGACCACGGACCACATTCTTGTTCTGCCATTACTCTTCTTCTGTTTGTTGCAATAACAGATTTTCTTGATACATGAAGGAGGCGTGCAACTGCAGACTGGTTGGTTTTGTTTGTTGTTGAAGATACCATTTGCAATGTAGTTCTTGCTTGCATTATATCTGTCTTCCTTAGTTTCTTTTGCTGATTGAGTGTCTCTTGAATATTTCTAATGACATTCTTCATGATCTTGCTTTGATCATGATCAACAAAATCCACCTCCATTGGCAATTTCTTCTTCACTCTCTTCATAAATCTGTGCACCACCAGTGCCTTATCCCCTTCTTTCAAAGGCTTTGTGATATTATTGAAATAATCGTCCAAACTCTTGGACAATTCTTGAAGCCTTCTCGCACTCAAGCTGCTGTCAACTTGAGGCTGGATATGGGCGTAAGTTAGATATTGGGGTACAAAAAAGCGCGACAAGCGGAAGCGGACAAAGCAGGTAAAGCACGAGAACAAAGTATCTTTTTGCCGTAGCCGACGTGAAGCCCTACTTAGAATCGTAAGAACGAGGCATTCCGACTCATAGATTGCTCGCCCAATTGGGAGATGACATGGATTGAAACTTTGATCTTTTGCCCATATACACCTAAGAACCAAGGCGACACATATATACAAAAAAAAAATATTTCGTGAGGCTATCGGCCATGAATGATTCCTATCTCTATTTGATCTTTGAATAAGTACATTTCCGCCTTTCCTTTGTCTCGCAGAGTAGATTGCCTTTAAAGCTTTTATTCGTAACTTTTGTGATGTGTTCTCGACCTCTTCTTTGGTTTTATGTAGCGCATTTATGGGACAACAAGAGTGCATATAGATGGATTTCAATTGTACCAACCTGCTCTTGTAAGAGCTAAAGCATTTAAGCAAATTAGCAAATTCCTTGTGCAACCGTAAGCAAGATGGATTGTAGCATAGGTTATGATGCCTACCATTTGAGTCCAAATTCAAAGGGTTGCTTGTTATGTGACAATTTTTTCAATTCTTCTAAGTAAGTGTTCACCGTGTTTTGCTATCAAATTTGCTTTTTAGTATGATAGCACTAGGTTAAATACAGTTGAATGACAAAGGATAGGTGAAAGATTACATAATTATGGCTATTAAACAACAGCAACATCTCCATAGAAATGCTAAAGATTGTCATCTTGAATTCACACAAAACCATGTCAGACCTGCATAAAGCAACAACAAAGGACTTGATCATTTTTCAGAAGGATACTTGTCTCCACAAGCATCTGCTATTTGCTTGTCAGGAATTGAACCTGATTGACCAATTGAGCATCTTTTTAGTTAATTTCTAAATTGTATTCAGTCATGAGCGTGGTTTCTGACTAATGAGATGTATTAAGCACTATTTCTCAAGGCAAGCATCTACTAAGATGTGATGCTATAGAAAACACTTATGATTGAGACGTCTTATTTGGTGAAGCCAGGTATCTGCAAGAATTGATTTGGACATCAATGGGATCAGAGGTGTTAGTGCCTATGATTTATATATTTTCAACAAAATTGCCAGGTATCACTTTTAAAGGTGATGTGTCTCAAGGTTATGTGCCTCCGCCACCGCCTTTGATTTGTTACACTCAAACCAATCCTTGGCATTCAAATTTCATAAAGGACAAGATGAAGAAAAGACATTTACCCTGATTTAGAAAGGTCAAAAGCTGCATTGCAACAACCCTACCCAAGCATTGCAACAACCCTACCCAAGGATCTCTTTCAACATCTGGAACTTGAGATAAAAAAAAGAGCAAATTGGGTTTTGTTTCTTCCGTTTGTCTTTGTAATTTTCAAGAAGAATTTGTCCGAAGTTTCACTTCCATACCATCCCCCGGAAGCACATAAATGCCACACTATTTTAGTTGGAAAGTCAAGAACAAGATTGATCGAAGTTTGAATATGCCGGAAATCCAAAATGGTTTAGCATTCATTAGTTGAATGGTCTGGCATGGACTTTATTATATTTGATAATTAACAAAGAAGACAAAGAAAGAAGTCTTCTTAGTTCTAGTCGCTGAGTTTAGCACCTTTGGCAAGTTATGTCTTCAGCAGACCAAAGGTGTCGAACACAAATTTTTTTTTTGAAGATCGATTGTTGCATCGTGCCTCAAGCTTGAGAAATTTTCTTACTTGTTATTGAAGTGTGGTATGCAATCGCATATGTCCGGCTATTTCAACGCATAATCTTCTCTTTAACCAGAACTACTTGAGGTTACAACCAGCAAAAATTTGTTGCAAGCAAGGTGATCGCACAAATTTGCTTTTTGAACTAATGGCAATAATTAGTATTATCAGACACATCAAGCCCAACATCAAGGAGCTCCTATTGTTAGGCTGATTATGAACTCCCTTTGGGTGCAAATAGCTGATGCCTATACCTTCTAGACAATGAGATTTTGTCTTTGAAGTAATGACTCAAAGATGCATGCTCCTATTGCGTGATCGCGATAACATAGGTAATTTGATGACCGGCCCATCGAGAGTCCTCTTAAAATTAAAGATTGTGCTTCATCGCATATGGAGGTGGTTCTATGTCCCTTTGTTGCAAAGCCTTACCTTGTAGAACTTTCATCTCAAAAGCAAACATATCCTCAAACATCTAGCTGCCAAACACCCACAACACACGCTTAGAAAGGTGCCAAGGTATCTCATCTACACCCAAAGTATTAAGAGTAATCGAACTTCACCGTAATAAGTAATACGGCCTCGACATGTAGATTTATCATCTTTCCAGTTCATAAAGTAATTGAACACTTCCCCGCATTATAGAAGAGAACAATACTAAATCAAACCAAGACTTACATAATGTAAACAAAGATTGCAAAGACGAGCTAGGTGGTCCCAATAAGCACGACAAACTCATGACAAAATACCGAGACAAGAATACTTCATTTAACATCGAAATTGTTTGCATAAGTTGTGCTTCGAGTGGTAGCAATCACCGGACTTCTATCTCCCCTTTTGCTTGACGCACCTCAATAAGTATTCTCTCCATTTTAGTTGGTGTGTCGATCTTTGTCTCCATGATTGGGAATCATCGCATTGTGTTCGTAGTAAGGAGGCATTGCACAAAGGGATCACCAATATTTTGTTCAAATTGTTAGAAATCTGTTTCTTGCTAGGCTTTACATTGTCGCCGCCTTCTTAACAATGGCAAGAATGTAGGACTTATACTTTGCCGTAACCTTATTGTAACATCACTCACCGCCTCCGACCACATAATTTGAATACTGTGGCAATAATTGCCCCCAAGTTCTCAACTTCATCTCTGTCAGCGGCTGCGCTTTGTCAAGAAGATGTAATATTGTTTTAAGAAAATTCAAGAACAAACTTGGTAAAATAAATTGCTTAAAATATTCAAGAAATTAACAATGAAAGGCTAGTCAAGATTACTTGATTTGATATCAGATAAAAGGAGGAAAAATGTTTTCCGCTATTTTGTGGACGATATTGGAGGAAAAAATGCCATTGTTATTAAAGCATCCTTCGAGGTCCGAGATCATTTGCATAATATCTTTCTAATGCTGATATGGCTGCCCTTTCAACTTCGACTACCACCTATAAATGCATCAAAGAAAAGAATCAAACGCTTGTCCAGAAGCCGTAGATAAAACAAAGATCTTTGAACCCAAGGAGTCGACTAATGGAGATGAAAACAAAGATACGCTTCCAAGGATGTCACATGTTCGCCGAGGTGAATAACCACATCGAAGTTCCAGAATGTCTCATCGACTATTCTCGCAGATCTCTTCAACAAAAATTGCAATTCCTCGACAGAGGAAGTCGAAAGCAGTCAGATTCGCAGCACTTCGAATTATGTACTAAGATAAAGATCTATAATTATATCCCCGACAATGGTTCCTTACCTTATCAACTCTCAAAAGCCCTAACATTTGAACACACTTGTTTTCTATCCAGAGACAACATACGAAAGTGGAAAACGCCCTTCACCATTTCATCATTCCCCACCTATAATTACATAAATTCAATAATTCCATTTTCCGTAAAACTTCAGTTGCACTTCCCCAATGCATGCACCTAATGTAAACATAGGAGCAAAGATTTGGAGAATAGGAAAAATATGAATCTAATTGGCCATTTGATAAAAGGAAGATAGCCCCGCAAATATTTTTTTAAATTGCAAATAAGTTTATGTAAATTGATTCCAATTTTGTTAGTTTATTTGTACTGTGGTCTTAACACACTTTTTATGAAGGGACTTAAAAGAATGGGAAGATGTCTTAAATTAATCGATTGTCAGAACAAAAGAAGCATGTCAACTAATCCACAACGAGGACGATATACTAAACAAGGTATTGAGAAATCTCACCCTAAACCACAATTAATTAAGTTCTTCCAAGATCTCGCCGCAGATGTCAAGATCCACAAACCGAACACATGGGCTAGCCGAGGACAATATTTCAAGAAATCACCAAGCCTTTGAAAAAAAGTTCTCCCCATAAATTTTAGCTCCTAAGTTCACCAAATTGATAGAGCTGAAGCAAACCAACAAAACAACATTTAAGGCATTGCAACTTACATCAATATAAAGAAAGATGTCTCATTGTAAAAACAAGTCCCCAAAGTACTTGACTCAAAGCAATTTGCACTAATATAACAGGCTCCCCGGCACTTGAAAAATTGAAGTCTAGACCAGAATTAAGTCTTAATCCTTTTGTACCACGCAGAATAACACACCATGGAAAAAATTGAGCGATTCTTGAATCAAGATCATAATGCATTTTTGCTTGAGGTGTGTGCATAGTATTTTCATTCCCGCCAAGTATGGCGAAGTTTCTTGTTCCAACATCGAAATGAACATGTTAGATAATCGATTTGATGAAAATGTTCAATCTTGAGGGAATGTGAATGGTCAAATTGGAGTGATTAATTCTAACTAATGCTCGCATCTTTCCATCACCGAATGAGTTCTATATCGCCGATCCCGCCAACTTAAGTGTGAAAGCTTCTCTTCACGGGACCTCCTCAATTCCTCAAAGTATTAGAGAGAGATTGCTCTTCAATTTTGATCCATTGACAAACAGTACATAAGGCGATGTGCTTGATGGGTGCCGGGCTATGTGCATTCGTAGGGTTTTAATAAAGATAAGATGGATAAGAGCCGCTTGTCGAGCAAGCCGAGGTAGTCCCCAAAAAAAAGAACTCAAGAAAGACTCCTCCTAATTCATTCTAGCATGACCCGGCCCAAGAAAATTGTCCCGCCATTCCAAAACAACCCCGCCAAATTGTTTCTGTACCGAATTTGATTTTGCGGGTAGCCATGTCATCGATCCTAAGCAATTTGCTAAAAACGGATCATCGTGTTCCGCTCTCCAAGCACCTCCAAATGACTCGGGTGCTTTTGTACCCAATATCTAACTTAGACCCATATTTTCTTTCTCCCTCTCCTATCTCTTTTCCTACTGTCTAGATTGCCTTCTTCTCTCGTACTTGAATTTCCTAAAAATTTGAAGTCGCTTTTCTTCATCTAAATCTGATGCTGATTGATCCATTTAGAATCGTGTTGTATGAGAATTGTGTTGTACAGAGAAACCGCCTTGCATAAAGAAAAATTCTGCTGTGGGTACAACATCTGATGATGCTTCCCACCATAGCCAAATCCTATTAACTCTCCACGCCATCTCACAACAACCCCGCCAAATTGATTCTCAGCATCAATTTGATTTTAATGGGTAGCCATGTCATCGATCCTAAGTAATTTGCTAAAACGGATCATCGCTCCCCGCTCTCCAAGCACCTCCAAGCACAACGGACCAAGCACGGTAAAAGTAGCGCGTCCGGACGGGTGCTTTTGTACCCCAATATCTAACTTAGACCCAGCAGCAGATGCTTCTCTCTTTGCTAAAATTCAAAACCTTTGAGCAAGAATTGGCGAGGGAGCGACAGAGGAGATTCTTATGTTAAAGGAGAAATATGACAAGGGCGCTCATGCTCACCTAATGAATTGAAGAGTTCCTGGACTTGGTTCTTACCTAATTTGTGAGAAAGGAGGCCGGAACAAGGCTGTTGAGCGGCACACAAAAGACATCTCTTGGGGAGGTGTGCATGGCATTGTGTGATGCCAAAATAGTTGCTCCTTTGCTTCGTTGTGTGGAGGGATGGAACGGAGCTCCTGGGGTTTTGTAAGTTAATAAGCAATCAATTCAAAGATTTGATTCAATAAACAAGAATTCTTAAAGCTTCAAAAGAGTAAGACTCGCATTGGGTTTTGTGAACTATAGCCTCATGCCAATTGTATAACAATTCACTATGAACTAAAGTCAGGGATAAACATTGTTGCAACTCTACACTATCCATGTGGCTTGCTACCTCATCTAAAGTTGCTTAATACCATCTCAAACTCCGGCAGGATGCTGGGATAGCCGTCTTTTCAAGAGCAGCCCTCAAACAAAGACTAGAGCTCTAACAACTTAGTCTTACCCTAACAACTTAGTCTTAAGCTATTGTTTTTCATGTATGTATGTCCAAAATGGTAGTTTATGCTTCTGATTACCATTCAATGCCTTTTCTTATATATTTGAGCAAAATCAATGCTTACTGGATGGCGAGATAAGGAGAGTACTAACGTCCCACTATAGTTGCATTGATTCTATATAGGCTGATGGCAAAATATCCCACTATATCCCGCTAACGTCCCACTATAGTCGCATTGTCTGATGGCAAAATAGCTACTCCTTTGCTTCGTTGCCTAAAGGTATGGAACAGAGCTCCTGGTGTTTTGTAATTTAATAGCCAATCAAAATAAATATTTGATTCAATAAACAAGAATTTTTAAAGCTTCAAACGAGTACTCGCATTAGGTTTTGTGAACTATAATGCCAATTGTATTCCAACTGACTATGAACTAAGCCTTTTTTTTTTTGTGAGGGACATACATTGTTGCAACTTTAGACTATCCATGTCCTCATCTAAAATTGTTTATGTCGTACCATTTCAAACTCCGGTAGGATGCCACAATAGCATTCTTTTCACGAGCAGCCTTCGAGAAATACAAGGCGTCCAAAAACTTAATACTATGGTTAACCACTACAAGATTCTTAAAAAACCATGATGATATACGTGGCATATTATGCATGAATATATTTGGCGAAGGAAACCATATGCCCTAGTGGTTTGTTATAGTTTAACTATAGTGGTTTTTTAAAATCTCTATTCTATTCTATTCTATTCTTTAATATGGCTTTCAATGTTAGTTCCCAACGAGACTCTATGTATCAAAACAAACAACAAACATATGGCTGAAGTGAAGTGGATTTCTTATTGATCGGTCTAAAAAACAAGTACAACAGTAGAATAATAACAATGAATGGCCATAAACATAACTAAACCAAACAGACTGGAAAGGTAATGACAATATATGAAAAGAAAGGAAAAAATCTGATAAAAATAGGCCAACGGTATGCCGTCTTCCCAAGAATGATGGTGGGAGACTCTATGTATCAAAACAAACAACAAACATATGGCCGAAAGAAGAGGAATACCTTCAAGGCTCCGAGATACCAAGAGACGCTCTTCAAGGCTTGGAATAATGTGGCGAATGCGAGATGACTATGGCATGAAAGGGGCCGAAATCGCCATGGCTTCTTACACCTCCGAGCTCCAATTCCTTGCAAATCCCGTCACGAATCATGTGCAGAGTGCAGAGCAGCATAATCAGAATGTAAATTCTCTTGGCTTAATCTCTGCCAGAAAGACTTAAGAGGCTATTGAGATCTTGAAGCTCGTGAGCTCCACTTCCTCGTCGCCCTTTGCCAGGCAGTTGATCTGCGACATCTTGAAGACATTATGCAATCTACTGTCAAGCAGATCGTGGTCAGAGTTGCAAAGAAGACCCTTTTGATGGCTGAAACAGGGGAACTGTCTCCTCTCAAATTCTGCGAGAAGGATCTTCTTCGAATTGTGGACCATTAGCATGTGTTTAGCTACATCGATGATGCTGCCAATGCTTCCTATCCTCTCATCCAACTCAAAAAGGTTTTGGTCCAGTTTGGATTGAAGAATGCAAAAACAGCAGCAGATGCTTCTCTCTTTGCTAAAATTCAAAACTTTGAGCAAGAATTGGTGAGGGAGTTGATAGAGGAGATTTCTGTAGCAAGGGAGAAATAAGAGAAGGGCGTTCATGCTCTGCCTAACAGAATTGAAGAGTGCCGGACTTGGTTCTTGTATGAATTTGTGAGAAAGGAGGCCAAAACAAGGCTGTTGAGCGGCACACAAAAGACATCTCCTGGGGAAGAAATAAACAAGGTGTTCATGGCATTGTGTGATGGCAAAATAGTTGCTCCTTTGCTTCGTTGTGTGGAGGGATGGAACGGAGCTCCTGGTGCTTTGTAATAGCCTATCAATCCAATTCAATAACTTGATTCAATAAACAGAAATTTTTAAAGCTTCAAAAGACTACTTACTCACACTAGGTTTTGTGAAGCCCCCACTGAGCATAAGCCTATATAATTGGACACTGTGTTCAAGAATTGATATCTTCTTATTTATCTTCACATGCTTCAAGAACTGCTGAGAACAACAAAACCAGAGGATTAAGATTAAAGGAAACCATTATGGTAGTTGTAAGCACTATCAGGTATGGTAGAAAGTAAAGGAAAACCGTAACCATACAATCCAAGTCCAATTAGAAGTATAACTGGAGCAAAAAAAATAGCACCAAAGATGCAAAACAAGAACAAAACGAGCATGACAGGCATGATAAATCAATAGGTGAGGTGTGTATGGACACCTTAAGTAATCTAACCTTCTTTAGAACTCCCAAAAGCTTTCCTATTGCAAGAGGTGTTACATTGTAATCTGTTAGCACTCCCACTACTTTGAAAGAAGATGTCAGACAGATCTCTCCAAAATGGAATACAAGAAAAGAATCTGTAACATTCTGATCAGCTAGACTTATTAAAGGGAGATCTCTGATACCTATTCTGTATCATACACTTTGCCCTGGATGGATCCAAGTCTTCAGAATTTTTCATTTGTATAAAGAAGTGAGCAAAAACATGAAAGTGCCTAGAACTATTAGAGATTCATGCAAGCATCAGAAATCAGGGAAGTTGTTTACAATAGGCTATAGTGATGACTAATTATGATTTAGACAAATAGAAAGATCTCTTAAGAGACTAGAAGACCTGATTATTGGTATTGTCAGGCATGCCAATTAGTTGGTCATTTTGAGCTTCTACAGCTGAGGCCAGAACCAGTTGTTTTGAGTATTACCAGATCCAATCGATCTGAGCTGTAGCAAAACCAGTCGAAAATACCTTGGAAAGCACTCCAGTCATTCTGAGCATTACTACATCCAGACGATTTGACCATTAGCCCAGAAATCTAGATGTAACAATTTTTTTCTGAATGGATCCTATGCTTCTCTGCCTTGAAATCTAGATGCAACTGAACGAACGTGACATGGACAACAAACATGTGATATCCAAATAGCAGCAAAACAAGCTAAATGTACATGGCAACGTTTGGATGCCATACTGGACAAACACAACTCCAAACAGTCGGATTTTATGGCATAGGCGGAAGGCCAGATTTGGAATATGGTCTGGATGGATTGTCCAAAAGCAAAATTGCAACCATCAAGATAATAAAAACCTATTTTCAGGAAAATAGCTCTATGTAATCCTCCCGCCCCACAGAATTGATAAACCTGCATCAGAGGCTGGACTTCCTGGATCAAAAGCACAGGGCCTTGGCATCTGGTTTCCTCAGAAATAGAATTACTTCCTTCCGCAGCTTTGTGTCCGGCCACAGGGAAAATGAAACAACCCTAAAGTAGAGTTGCTCGATGCGTGCATGCGAATACCATGCTAGTATAAATACATACATGAAAAAATACATACACAACATTGCCCTTATGAAAAAAATGATGAGCGAGTAAAAAATAATGGGCACGCTCTATAAATACATACCTTATACATAGAACTAACTAAATACATGCCATAAATCATATGTAAAGCATTGCTAAAAAGACGTACAAATATACGTTTTACGCGACGAATTATTTTTTGTGATATTCAAATAAACTAGAAACTAATTCTACCAGGGACAAACATTGTTGCAACTCTAGACTAACCGTGTCCTCATGTAAAATTGTCTATTGGTTATGTCATACCATCTTCAAACTCTGGCATGATGCTGCAATAGCCTTCTTTTCAAGAGCGGCCTTCGAAAAAGACTAGACCCCTAACAACTTAGTCTTAAGCCCAATAACTTAGAATGCAAAAACAGCAGCAGAGGCTTCTCTCTTTGCCATAATTCAAAACTTTGAGCAAGAATTGGCGAGAGGCAAGGAAGAAATATGACAAGGGCATTCATGCTCTGCCTAATAGAATTGAAGAGTGCGGGACTTGGTTCTTGTGCGAATTTGTGAGAAAGGAGGCCGGAACAAGGCTATTGAGCGACACACAGAAGACATCTTCTGTGGATGAAATAAACAAGGTGTTCATGGCATTGTGTGATGGCAAAATAGTTGCTCCTTTGCTTCGTTGTGTGGAGGGATGGAACGGACTCCGTCATCTAATTAGGTTGAGCCGGAAGCAAAGCAAAAATATAACACCCATAGTTATCATGTATGACAGGTACAACTACTGCTCTCTTGTGGTTGAAAAGACATCACCTAAAAAACATGAAGCGGACTTTGGCCATACCATCCTCAATTTACAGGGCAAAACTTCAATGTCCGAAATTCGACAGAGATAAGAGAAAAGGTACTATTTTGTCTTCCAGATGCCCTCCATGCCGCTTCTGTCCAAATCTATCTGGCATATCCCGTGGCCAAAAATCATACCAATTTTTCTTTCTCGATTTTTGGAAAACCCAAAATATTTTCCGGCAGACAAAACTTTTAAAACCTTAGAAAACTAACCTAAGAAAAAATCCAAAAAGTTTCCCACACATCGGAAAAACCGAATTTAAAAAATAGATAGATGCCAATTGTACTCAAATAAACTAGAAACTAATTCTACCAGAGACAAATATTGTTGCTACTCTAGACTAACTACGTCCTCATCTAAAATTGCTTATTGTTTATGTCATACCATCTCAAACTCTTTCAGGATGCTGCAATAGATGAGATTTACTTTCGTTTCTGCAAGATTAGAAGGTAAATACAGTTCTTGAACTACTGAGGTAGTTACTTGAATTAGTTTGTTCTATTTGGCATGAGCTCTATTTAGTTATTTTGCTTTCTATGTCTCTCCATCAGCCTACGTGCATCTCTCTCCTCTCTTGTTTTGAAGCTCCATGTAAAGTCCCACACTGTCTCTCTTCCTTTGTCTTAGAAGCTTCTTCTTTTTTTGCGTCTCATTTCTCTCTTTTTAGTCCCTTTTTGTTTACAATTTTGTTACCATGGCATTTTGGATGACAAACTTTCAAGCGTTAACTCAGGAGCAACGAAAGGGGCTTGTTGCTAGGATTCCGACTCATTCCTTCGTGGCTTACTCATTTGTGGCTGGACCAGTTCTTTTATCCCCTGTCTCATTTCGCAAAGATCTTTTTAAAGAATTTTATTTCCCTGCATCTGCCATATTTGTGTATTTTTTTGCAAAATGGATGAGGATGGATTTCCTGCTGAAAAGCTATGGCGATCAGACATAAAGGTTAGTCTGGATGAAGAAATTGCAGGGTAAAAGCATGCTACGGTGTACCACTTTTGGAACCCTCAAAAGTACCTACACTGGGTACTTTTAAAACTGGTACTTTCTGTTTTCTCTTTCCATTAAAATCAATCGAAAATTTTTGAATTGAAGGTCAATAACATGTCAATATATAGTACTAGAGGATAACAATACTATTAGAGACTAATATAAATGAATTAACTCTCAAACTTATTATTTATTGCAGCATTTATGCAAGTTCCCAGTACCCAGTGTTGGGTACTCTGGGTAGTTTCGCACTCCCTAAAAAGTACTTTAGATGGTACACCCTAGCATGCTTTCACCCTGCAAAGGAAAGGGTGGATGAGAGCTCCAATTGGGTTCTCAACAAGGTGATGAAGGGCACTATAACACCCGTCTGGCCATAGCTGCAATAGGGAAGCTCATGTTCGCCCAATTCTCAGAGCTTGTCAACGACTACTACAACAATGGATTGCCTTCAAATCTCAGCAGAGGACCTAATCCCATCTTAGACTATGGCATGAAAGGGGCCAAAATTACCATGGCTTCTTACACCTCTGAGCTCCAATTCCTTGCAAATCCCATGACGAATCATGTGCAGCATAATCAAGATGTAAATTCTCTTGGCTTGATCTCTGCCAGGAAGACCGAGGAGGCTGTTGAGATCTTGAAGCTCATGAGCTCCACTTTCCTCGTCGGGCTTTTGCCCGAGCAAATCGATCTGCGACACCTTGAAGAGATTATGCGCCCACTGTCAAGCACCGTGGCAAAGTTGCAAAGAAGACCCTTTTGGTGGATGAAATGTGGGAACTGTCTCCCTCGATTCTCGAGAAGGATCTTCTCCCAATTGTGGACCATCAGCATGTGTTTAGCTACATCGATGATGCCGCCAATGCTTCCTATCCTCTCATCCAAGAGCTCAGAAAGGTTTTGGTCCAGTTTGGATTGAAGAATGCAAAAACAGCAGCAAATGCTTCTCTCTTTGCCAAAATTCAAAACTTTGAGCAAGAATTGGCGAGGGAGCTCACAGAGGAGATTCCTGTAGCAAGGGAGAAATATGACAAGGGCATTCATGCTCTGCCTAACAGAATTGAAGAGTGTAGGACTTGGTTCTTGTACGAATTTGCAAGACAAGGAGAGTAAGCTTAGAATTACTTTTGTGTCTTTCATCTTCATCTGCTAACGTCCCACTATAGTCACATTGATTCTATATGGGTCTAGATTCTATATAATTGCTTAGATTATGACATTAAAGGGGCCGAAATTGCCATGGCTTCTTACACCTTTTCTTAGAGATTGCAACCTTGGGGCAGAGCCCCTATATATACCTTTGTATTCTTTATTCCATAGATACATAGAGTTTCTTATTCTTGTTCCTTCCATTATTGCATGACAGTCTGTCAGTCGAAAATCGATTTTTGAGGTCACATTTGCATATTTCTTATTGAGGAAACCTGATGCATAGTGCTTGCAAATGTGTCAGAGATAGCCCTAGGTAACAGAATTGAAAAAATTCTCATTTGCTCATTCTGTAAAAATTGAATTCTGTCTGGAACATTGACTTTATTTTGACTTGGACAAATTATCAAAATTGAATGGGTTCTGCATATATTTTGGGGCTACACTTCTGGTCATAGATTCTTTGCATATTAGAACAACCGCTTGAATTGAAATGGCATCAAAATTCGAGATAGTTTATGGGTGGCATAAGTTTTGCTGAGAGTGCCATTTCTTGGTTTTGGGAAATCACTTGAAACTTGAGTTCTTTGCATTATTTTGCAAGTTTCTTACTTAGATTGGTTGCTTTAAGCAACCTGGAGGCTCTAAATCACTGAGGTTAAAGGTTTGCTAGGAACACCTTCAACAACCATATACTCGTCATTGACATGCAACAGGTTGTACCACATATATACACTCACCATAACCTCATGACATGTACACATAGCCTTTCATGGTGCAGACTGGTTTTCTAGACTTCTCTTCAATGACTACAAGTGTGTTCGAGGTCCTTTGGCGCTTCTTGGCCAAGGGTTGGTCTTCTGCCCATGGAACTTGGTCCCTAGGGTAATGTCGACATCTTGAGTCTGTTGGCAGAGCTGATTCATAGTTCCGAGGTGGATAAGTCACCTGGAGGTGCCTTAAGCGGCCATGCGGAGGTTCTAATACGTCATATCCATATCAAAGCATAAAACCCTTCAAGAATCTAGCAATTCATAGGGTTTATGTTTTGGGGGCTGAAACGTGGTCTTTGTCATGGATAAATCGGTGCACCATCTCTAGACATGCATGCATGGCCATGGCAACTGGAAAAATGGAATTTGGATCTATCGGCCATCCAGAATGATCCCAACACAATGTCTTGCTACTGTAGAAGCAGCTCTTGACTTTTAATTGCCACATCGGAAGGAGGACAGATCCAAACTCCACTGCATCAGTTCCAATTGCTTCGCATTCTTAACTGCGACTTCTCAGCTATATGTCCTAAGTGTAACAGAGCAAAACTCGACCTCCAAAACGTAAACCCTTCAAGAACCTAGCAACACACAGGGTTTACGTTTCGGAAGCCAAAACGTGGTCGTTTTCATTGGTAATCTATGCACCTTCTCTAAACATGCATGCAGGCCCATGGCCACTGAAAAAATAGGGCTCGGATCTATTGGCCATCCTGAATCTTGCTACTGCAAAAGGCACTCTTGACTTCTAATTGCCATATTGGAAGGAGGATGAACCCAAACCCCATTCCATCAATTCCTATTTCTTTGCATCTTCAACTACAGCTTCTCGACCATGTCCCAAGTGCAAACGACCAAAACTCAACCTCCATAATGTAAACCCTACAATAACCTAGCAACACACAGGGCTTACGTTTCAAAGGTCATGTCTTACTCAGATTCGAACAGGACCTCACACCGTATCATCATGTAGAGGGAGCGCATTGATGCCAGAAGAAGGATCCTTAAAACCCTCGGAAGCAGCTCGCCCCAAAACTCCTCTCCCAAAGCCCCTGGCCATGGACGGGCAACTCTCCCACTCCGGAACTGTGAATTGGCTCTGCGAAAGGACTCAGAATATTGGCATTACCCTGGAGACCAAGTTTCATGGATAGAAGACCACCATTTCTCCAAGAAGCACCAAAGTAGCTTATGTCCAAACACATTCGTAGTCAATTGGCTGCGGAATACTGCCATGTATCGTGTCCCTGTTTCTTTTGTTGCCAAAGCTGACTGTATCACTTGGTCCCTAGGGTAATTCTGTCATTCCAGACGACGTGGCAAAGTCAAATCGCCATTCCGGATTTCCTACACTGTCCGAACGACGAAACACTTGGGTTTCTACATGGTCGCCCACAAGATGCTTCGCGGTTAGATAAGTTCTCTTGGACCGATCTTGTATTTTTTTTAACTTGCTCCAAACAGGGTCTTGAAACGGAGGATTCAATGGTTGGATAGGGAAATCGAGCTCCAATGGGGCGGGGAGGGAGGGGGGTCAAAGATTAACATACTGACCTCGGGAAGAGCTACCAGGGAAGGTCAAGCGTCGCTTGCACACTTCTTGGAGAAAGGGTGGTCTTTTACCCACGAAACTTAGTCCCCAAAATTTCCTTAGAATCCTCAATATTCCACGAAGATTGTCATGGAGTCTTCAAGATCCAATAGATCCCCCAGATCTCTTAAAATTCTACAAATATTCCCATATATTCGATACAGATTGGCTTAGATTCTCTAAGCTTCCCTTAAGATTCTAATATTCCTCTAGATACTTTAAGATTATATGAAGATTTCTCAAGAATCTCCTAGATTCCTTCAACATTCCATGAGATTCTACCAAGGTTGCCTTAGATTCCTCAAGATCCCTTGAAGATTCAGACAATATTTGATATTCTATAAAGATTTCTTAGATTCTCAAATGTTCTATACATATTTCACTAGCTTCTTTAGGATTCCTTTGAGATTTCCATAGATCCCCATAGATTCCCTAAGATTCCACAAAGGGTCTCATAGATTCCCCTAGGTTCGCTAATTAGATTCCCATGAATCACTTATGATTCTCCTACATCCTTCTAGATTTGTTGATATTCAGTCAAGGTTCCCTTACATTCCCTTGGATTCTCCATATTTCATGAAGATTTCCCTAGAGGCCCTTGCAGTCCCTTCGATTCCCCATATTTCATAAAGATTACCCTAGATTCTTTAAGTTATTATAAACACAGTTGATAGAGATAGGAAACTGAGCATGTGAGTTGTTTCCACTTTCCACATAATCCGTCGATTAGATTGAAGGGAGCTCCATCTTCAAACCCTCGACAGCTTGGTACATGCCACTGTTTAAAATACTGTTGATACAGTCCAGAATACTATGGTCGGTAAGTTTGATACATTCCATCAGGCTTTGGCTTTAACTAAAGCAAAACCTGAAGAGAAACTGGCCATTCGAGAAGATTATCTGGGCTATTAGATCTTTAAATAAGGTCATGTTATGCAAATCTCAGTGCAAAGCTTTTATTATGCGTAAGATCTCTGGAGTTTAATTGGAAGTACAATTGAATATTAGCTTATCATTTCTCATGAGCACAAACATTTTGTGAGCTCGTAAAGCTCATTTGCTGTGCTCGCTTTGAGCATATATATGCGGTTCCGGAGTATATCAGTTTTTGCACTAGATTGTTCTTGATATTACATTGGGCACAAATGGTCTCAAATGACACGCATTATTTGTGCAATTAGAGTGAGAACAATATCTACAAATGCCTCATGCGTCTTACTAGGGAACCTTCATTTGTTGAAATGAAGGTCTACAATTGCAAATGATCAATATATGCCTTCCAGATGTGATATTGCTAGACCCTAAATTTTTTTCTTACATGCTGTTTTGTTGTTACGTTTTCTTATTAATCATCTATCCCCCTTTTTTTTTTTCACTTTGGCCGAGATGAACGGCCCAAATGGTGATCCTGGCATAGTCATCCTATTGGTTCTACTACTTTCCCGTTTTGCCTCTGTGCAAATCCGATTAGGTATTCTGTGCTTCGCCAATCCGCTCACTCTGTTCCGCTTAACCTACTCATGCTGCTTCTCCTACTCAAAAAATCCAGAGTCTAGTGCTGAGCAAATCGGGTCTTGCAATGGCGCTCATATTTTTTTCTTGGCCCACACGATTTCTTAGTGCTTAGCAGAGCAGGCGCTCAGATTTCGTAAGTATTTTTTATGGTGCTTAGGCTTTTGTAGCACTTACTCTGTTTACAGATCAAGGTGACCAAGATGCCGTTAGCATCAACAACAAATAGAGTGGCCGATTTTCTATTCGGCCCAAAATTGGCATGCTGACGAACAAAGGGAGGAAGCTGCAGCAGGTGCACGACTCCTGTAAGACATTATGTTGTCCATTCAGGTTATTTATTCAGTTCATGCTCTATGGAACTTCCCCTTACTTGTTATGATTCTCTGTTTAGATTATACAAAGGAGATGGCAAAGCAGTTCTGTCTATAGGGCTGGATGAGGAGAAGTGTGCAGCCCATGATGAATCCATGTATGTAGGTTTGCAAATATGGAAAGGGTTACTTACCTTAGCATGCTGGGAAAGAAAAGCAGTGCAAAAGATTTGAGAAAAGGGCCCCTTTCAATCTTTTTTTTCAAGGAGGCTATCTGGATAATACTCTGGCTGAAGGCATACAAATTCCAATGGCAACATAAGAAAGCTGGAAGGCTACATAAATTAGGTTAGAATGTCACTGTTATTATATGTCTGAATATACATGACAAGTTATGAGTTTAATGTAGTAATGAAGTTAACATTATATTATGCATAGCTTCATTTGTACTTACTGGAAGTTTATTTAATTCTTTAAGTTTAATCTAAGTTCCTTGCATTGCAGATGTATTGTCACAAAGGAATAGGATGGGATCTTTATGCTCTAGAAGACTTGCCACTTAGTGCATTTGTATGTGAATATGCTGGAGAAATCATTGCTTACTCTTTGCTCTTCGGATTCCATCGATCAGAGCCCTCCGATCGAGATTGTAGAGAGGGCGAGCATGCATGTCTCGCATGCATGCATTACATGCTTTCCCTGGTTGGGAGATCGCTATATTAGGCGAGGTTCTTCATCAACATCTCATCGGCTCTTCCTCTTCTCTCTCAGCAGTACCTTATTCTCTATTCTTTGAAACACACCCTCCCCCCTAATTGTTTAATGTATTGTCGTCTGGCACGCGTGACCAGTCCCTCTATTTGAAGAGGTTTTTCCTTTGTTGTCGCATGGCACGCGTGATCAGCCCCTCCACTTTGGGAGGTTTGTCTTTTCACATTTGTTCTAGTGTTGATTATGTGCAGGTACAGGTTGGCAAGTGGCAGCAGCTTCGACTTCTCCATTCGTGGGTTTTTTGGGAGCAAATTTTCAGCCGTACGTTTGTCCAAGCCCCTTGCCGAAGGTTTATTACTAGGGTTTTTCCTCGAAAACCCAAAAGGGCGGGGTTTTTTAATCCCGGTGATAAGCTTTCGGCAGGTACACAAAACAAACATCTATTAGCATTGTATTTTCTGGGGTCCAAGTTGTATAATTGGACATTCCCTTTATTTTACTTCGTGGGTAGTTCGCATGTGTGCGGCTACCCACTATCCACCATTGTAGAAAATCTGCTGAGATGAATGAGAAGCCTATCTATCGGGAGGTTTTTGTCGTTTTCATGCGAGCCCCTTTCTAGAATTGTCTTAAGAAAAGATGTTAGGTAAGATTGCACGCTTTTTTTTTCTTCCTTGTTTTAAAAATGGCTCCAATTTGCATTGCAAAGGTGGTCTGCAACAGCTGCATGTTGGCTACTATGCAAAAAAATTCTGCATGTATTCTTATTGTTTTGTTTTTCAGCTCTACAAATTGAAATTAGTTGTTGGATAAAGATGCTTTTTAAATGCTGCAAGGTTTTTAATCATAGGTAATGTCCTCATTTTATGTCTCATACAAGTTCTGAAATTATTGAAATTCAAACTTCACATTTATTATAGGGTCTGTTAGCTGAAGGGTGACTCACATTTTAAATGTGTACTCATTTGAGAAGTTTAAATAGAAACTGACATTTGTTCTTGTCCAGGTGTCATGATACAAGCTTGGTGGATGTTTCTATTTAAGCATTTTATGTAATACCTAGTGGACTTCATTTGGGTTTGATTCCCAAAAGGCAATCAAGATATTCAATTACAATTTAGAAATAGCGGAAATTCAATCAGGATTTAGAAATAGCTTGAATCAGGATGAGCTATTCTTTAAGTTTTCTATACTTGTTGTTTTTGTCTTAATCCAATGCATTGTTTCGTTAAAAGTACGATAGGAAAAACATGTCTTATTGTATGAAAAACAACATGTGGTTGCACTACAATTAATGAAAATAAGACGTGGATAAACAAATATGTGTTGTTTTTTTGGCAAAGTTCACACTTAAAAATTATGCGTTGTTTTTTCTTTTGAGTGAAAAATTACAGATGTGTTTTACGCATTGTTTTTGTCTAAAAACTATGGTAAAAACCACACATAAAATTATGTGTTGTTTTTGTCTAAAAACAACCCCAAAAACCACACCAAAAAAGTACGTGTTGTTTCTAGCATTTTCGGAATAATAATATGCATGGTCTTTATGTGTTGTTTTTTTTACAAAAAATACAGCAAAAAACTACGGATGGAGCAAACTTTGGGGTTATAGTGGTAGCATATTTGTTTTTCAAAGCAGTGTTCTATGCAACTCCCATATGCAACTCTGACTCATCAATGTCTTTTCGCCGGCATGTTAGACCAGTAGGCAATATCTCATGGACAAGACATAAGGCATGGCTATAAGGAATCTATGGGCGTAGAAATCTCTCTCTATAAGAAGGTGAACACTTTGTTTTCCCATGAGAAGGTGAACACCCATAATTGAACTTGCCATTTTGGAAATAGTTGACTTTGAAAATAGTTCATTGAGCTTCAAGTAAGGTTCAATTTTGTAACATCGAAGCAAGTGCAGTAGAAAATAGTTCATTGAGCTTCAAGTGAGGTTCAATTTTGTAACATTGAAGAAGTTCAGATGCTAAGGTTTTAAACTTGTAATGATCAGAACCTTTATAGATGTGTTTAAATTTCTATGAAGTCCTTGGTATGATGACAATTATTAGTGCAAAAGCAGCACTTGCAAAATGAAAGCAAAAAAGATCTGCTTATTTCGTAAGCATCTACAATTCATTTGTCCTTATCTTATTTCCATTATGGCATTAATTCATGTTTGGAAAAATAGTTATAACTAAACAATCTGATCGAGGTTAAGTTGGTTCCGCATCAAAATAATATACCACACATCATTACAAAGTATGGAATCCATATCATGTCAGTTGCTTGCTTCATAATTTGCGTCATACCACATGAGCATTGACCTTTTCCAATTCCAACTCTGGCTTCAGAGTGTGTGTTCATTTAAGTACAAAATCAACATGCCAATACGCTCACATTCTACCCATGCTATCTATTAAGGGTTGGCTCATATATCATGCATATTTGACCTCATGACACTACAACCTTCAGCTTGTACACATCCTGTAGCCTTTTCTATATCAAGCAGAAAAATGTAATATAAAATAATCTAGACTTCCATCACATAAAAGCACTTACAACCTCTATACAGGCAACGGGAAGGCGGCAAGGAGGCAGGGCCAAAAACCATAAGCTTAGTTGATCACATTCCCATATGTTTCTATGCGATTCATTTGTGATTTTTAGTTAAATCGGTAGTTTTTTTTTTTGAGAGCTCGAAGCCTTTAATCTTGTGGAGCTTTTCAGTTTCAGTTTTTCAGATCTCTACAGGGATGATAGTCTAGGTTGAAGCATAGTTTAGCTGCAACACCTTGCAAACAGAGCACGGGACGCTGATGCAATCGGCATAAAGAAGGCTTTGCCAGATTTGAGGAAGGAACAAATCCGAGACAGCACTTTCAACTTTGAGAAGGGATTTTGTTGAACTTCACGCTTTGGCGGTAAGGCTTTTGGGTTTTTCGACTTTGGACTTGATTCTGATGTTTTGGGCTTGAAGGTGGTTGTGATTGCCTTTGGGTTGCGTCTCCCATCTTCGTTAGTATTTTATGCACAACAGAGATGTAATGCAGGAACAACAGACAATTTTAGTGCACGAAAATTTCTGTAATTTCCGTATTTGTAGTCTCTATATCAATAGGCTCTGCATGTCAGCATGCCTGCCTGCTGCAAGCTCCTTGCAGTGGGCATGATTGCTCAATGTAATTCTGTCTTGACGTTTCAATGTCCAACAAGCTTTCTGAAAGCACAAGGCGGCAAGGAGGCAACGGAAGGCGGCAAGGCGGCAGGGCCAAAAACCATAAGCTTAGTTGATCATATTTCGTATAACCCATTCCCATATGTTTCTATGCGATTTATTTGTGATTTCTAGTTAAATCGGTAGCTCTTTTTTGAGAGCTCGAAGCCTTTAATCTTGTGGAGTTTTTTTTTTTCAGTTTCAGTTTTTCAGATCTCTACAGGGCAACTCGCAGTACTTGTGTAGAAAATAGGCTCTACAGACAATCTCAACACAGCAACAAAGGGATTCTACAAAGCATCCCGACAAAGCTCTAGTCGTAGGAAGCATTGGTTCCATAGGCAGGGCGGCAACCATCTAGATACAGCAGCAAAGGCGGATTCTATAAAGCATACCGACAGACCTTTAGTTGTAGGAAGCATTGTTTTCAGTCTGCCCAATAACCAGATCTACACAGTTATCTTCATTCAGATTGCCCAATCAGGGATATCCATGAGACCGTCATGCTCGGAATGGAATTTGATGCCCAGGGGCGAATATTGTAACAGACTGATCCTGGATCAGATAAGGGGTTTGAATATTTAGGAGACGGTTATCAGAGGCCCTAGTTGCTGAGCGTCAAGGGAGTCCAGCTAAGGACCTTCAAATCTGGGCATACTCCATAGCCAAGAATGTAGAAATGGGGGGCAGGTGATGGCGGTGGCAGCAGGCTATAAGGATGGATGTTCGAGAGGCATCAGGCTATGGGGATAGCGATAAAAAAGCAGGATAGAAAGCAGGATAAAAAGCTAGACCGAAATCAGAGATATTTGGTAACACAATGGAGGGGACAGAATATTGCACAACAAGATAGAAATATACAGTTGTGGTATACAAAAGGATGGGTGGCATATTTCAAAATCCATAGGATGGAAAAAGGATGAGTAGCAACGGAAAAATCCAAAATCCAGAATGATGGAAAAGGATGAATGGCAGCATGGGAATCCAAAATCCACCAGATGGAAAAAGGATGTGGCAGCGGAAATCCAAAATCCAAAATGATGGAAAAAGGATCTGATAATAATTTTGGGCATTAATGAGCCCATTACCCCGAAAACCCTTCGGGGCGGGGTTTTTTAATCCTAATAGTAATCGGCGTCACTAATGTAGTCCAGGTCAGTGCGACTCTGTTGCCGCTGGGCACCACTATTGGGCACCAAGACTATGCAGAACAATTGTAGAAAAAGGAAAGGAACTAAGTGTCGAGACAGTGAGGGGCCTCCGACCGACCACCAGGATAGAGCGGGTACAACCTGCCGGCTAGTGTTCTATTTTCACATTCGAGTTCTGGTGCACCAAATCTAAGGGTTCATAATCTGACCCACTATTAAAGGTGGAACAGTGGAATCCACAATGTGTACAGCTTAAAGCTGTTGATAGCGAAGCATTCTCGCATGGCCACGAAGCCAAATATAAGCGGGGTGCTGGTGCTAATAGAAACCAAGAAAAGCCTTCAGAAAAGGCTACAATATACCACCGTGATGTGCTAGTAGCGCCCCCTTTTGGGAGCTCGCCCATGCTACATAAGTCCAGGGGCCTCAGGGCACAAAGGACAATAATTTCTATTCTATTCCTCATATTCTAACGTGGACACGAAGTTTGGCTCCATTACACCTTCACCCTATGATATATGAAATTATGTACAAAAATTCTGGCACCTGCTCCAGCAAGTAGCAAAAATTTGGGTAAAGGCTTCTCTTAGATGAACACCATCCCAATTAATTGCAGTGATGGGGCAGTGAATGTTGTGTTTGAAGTCAGAACTGTTGCTCTAGATTGCATTGTAAACTTGAGATTGTAATTACCTTAGGCCACAACACGAATTCAACAAATTTGCACTTCACATCCCTGCAGATATTTAATGGGAATGGATTAATAGAGCACATGAATAGTTGTTAAAGACAACTGCTAAGTATGAGTACCATACTCTGTAGGCTTGCTTGTCCGAAAAGTGTTTATGTGTTCTTAACACAGAATTATGGGGCATGGCTCTTGCTCCCTTATTGTAAGGATCCTGTATGCAAATGATATATGTTTAAAATATTACAAAGCCAAACGACACATAATCAAAATGTTACAACGTATTAAACAGTAAAACCCTTAAGCAATAAAGGTATAACATAAGTTACAAAACATACCTCTATTTTAGTTTCTATCTGATTGATAACAATTGGCACTGCAGTATCATCTCTGCTACTGTCATATTGAACCAAAAAAGCCTCGCATTAGAGGCATTTCCGCCGATGAATATGACATACAGGCCTTTGCTAAATTATTTTAGGTCTGTAAAATAAAACAGCATGAGGATTTAAGAGTACCTTTATTTGCATGTGATTCTTGGACATATGGGTAACTTTCAGATCTAAAGCTTGAGCTCCCTTACGAAAATGTGAAGAAAAAGCAAAAGACTCCCTTATAGACCAGAGTGATAAAAATAGGATTCAAGATAAATCTAAAGCTGGCCATAACCAAGGATTCAAAGCTTTTTTTTTTACCAAAGGGTGCTCCATCTTTAAGCAAATCAATAGGCATCCGGTTCTGGTGTATGGCTCAATGAACAGCCCTAACCCTAACATTGTAGTCCGAAGAAGAGCTCCCACACCTTGGTGCACTCAAAAGACATAAACGTATGAAGAGGTCCATATCCGTTTGCAAGTTGCAACTGCCGCCATATTTGTTTGTTTGCAAGTTGCAGTTGCTGCTGCTGCCATAGCTCGCCATGGGCGCCGTAGCCAAGAAGGTACATAAGGCCATAACCAAAAGCTTGGCTGACACCATCGCCCCTACTTGCGAAACTCGTAACAAAAAGAGAAGATTTGGACGGACGTTTTAGGGTTTTTTTAGGGTGAAATCCTGGCCGTCTATTTTACGGTAGAATTGGGTGGTGAAATCTCAGCCGTTGGATCTGGGGCTGGATCCAAATTCATGACTTACAGAATAACATTATAATATAGGATTCCATGCATTGCATTTGCATTGCCAAATACTAACCAACTAACTCAATACCATGAAATTCTTGAATCCGTCTGCATATGATGTGGATGATGATGTAAGGGATAACGAGACTAATGAATGGTGGGAAAATTTGCTTGTAAAGTTTGCTTCAAAAGTAGACATGGCTAGATGTTGAGTGAGAGAGGACTTCCTTGAGACACTTTTTCAGGGCTGCCAAGACCAAAAGGACGGTCGTGGCTTGAACCATTGGTAATGAACCGTAAAGGAGAGCAGTCTTAATTTATTGCTTGGATTTAGCACACAATGGAGGCTGCTCGAGGATGGGCGGATCTCGTCAGAAGCTTGGCCAGTGCAAATCCTAGGGATATTTGCAAACTTATTAACTTAGGTACCTCGGATAATAGCGCCTACCAGTTTTCTATTCCAGAGCGGTTCAATCCTTGATTTTAAAACTGTGAAACGGGCACAAAATCTTCTTATCTAACTCTGGCTTCGGTATAGCAATTTTAACAGATACGCTGATTCCTTATAAGATCAAACCTTAGCAGAAATGGCAGCTCCAAAGTTCTACGGCATTAAGAGTTTGGCTCATCCTGGTTACTATCTCACCCAAAGAGGAAACCAGGTAGTGCTTGCTCGACTGAACAACGATAATCCTTATCAGGTAATCAAACACAAGTATCTGCAATTATTTGCTCAAAAATTTCCGTTCTAATATCTGTTTTGCAGTTATGGTACCTTGATGAGTCTTGGAAATACATGGGCAACCGCGCGGTCGTGCTTATCAACCATGGATCTAAGAAGGCTCTTGATTGCCAAGATCTGAACCCAAATCGGCAGAAAGTAACTAGAAATCTCCTGTTTGGATTGGGATTTTATCGATTTATATATATAAGTTTGATAATTATGGTGTTTCCTGGTCATAACAGGTTAAACTGAGCAGCTATGATCCTACTGTAAGAACTGATACTCTGTTATGGTCTCCATCTGAATACTTTTCTACGGAAGAAGCGATCAAGGTTGCAGCAAATCAGAATCTGGTACTGTCCATCGGGGAAGACACCAAGGGCATTAATGCACAAAATGTTAATGACATTGCTGTTATAGTGGGTAATAGATCTAGAAGCGATGAAGCCCAATGGAGATTCGTTCCTTTTGGTGATTAGCTTCTTTTTTTCTAGTCTTTGGCAGATTGCTTTTCTAGTGTGTAACGTTCACTTCCATGCAGTGCCTTTGGCTTTCAACATTCAAAACCTCTGGGCCACTCAAAACCTTACTTACAAGGTCCCTCGTACCACCACAACTTGGCAAGGCGTTGGAGCCGCTCAAAATGATGAACTCAATGTTGTTGCTGTATCTTCTGGCAACAACACTATCAATGACATGGTAAGATCACATGATAATCTGCTCTCTTTCTAAATTTGCATTGCAGTCTTTGGCCTTCTGCCACAGATCTTTTAGATCATTTCTCTAGCAGATCATATATTTTCTCACTTTTTTTCTGATATATATAATATGTATACGTTGTTATAGATCTGGTACAGGGTACCTGCGGGTGGCCAGGAAGACACCAATGACTACCCCTCCTTTATCATCATAAACAAATCCACAGGTCTTGTCCTAAAGGGCTCCTCCAAAAATGGAGAAAAGGTATCTTCGATTCGTCGCATATTTGAACCATGTTATGATTGTCTATGAATAATAAGCATGCCATGTGATGTGCAGGTGCATCTTAAGGAATATGATGTTTTAGATTATGACTTTGTTTGGGCTGAGAACCGTGCTTTAAACTCTGCTGCACAGTATGTTTGCATTAATCTGTCTAAGATTGGTTCAACCGATCTGCATTGGTTTCTTCCGCACGACGATAAGTTTCAGAATACAGCCTACTATCATCCTTTGACTCTGCTCTCTACTACTACTGATACTGAACATAAACTCTGGAAATTCATTCCTGTTGCGTAAACTCTCTATGTTATTCACATTCTCTGGTTTATAACTTAAGTATCTTTGGAGTACATGTAACCGTGATATTATATAAATACTAGTTAAGATACCCAGCATTGCTGGGAATAGTTTGGAACCCGTAAATGATAATCCAGCAATGAGGTTTCTGGTAATAGTTGAAACCATTAAATGATAATCCAGGAATGAGAAATCTAAGGGAGAGTGGCCATCAATCACTCACTTAAGGGAAGAATGATCTGAATGCATTCCATAAAACATCAAACCTGCAATAGAACAACACAATCACGTGCCCTAGCATGTAAGCTAATCTGAAATCAAAGAAACAAAACAAATGGATAATTGTAACACAAGTAAAATGCGTCTAATCATGGGGGTCTGAGTGCCCATATGGTGATTTCCCTTCCTAAATGGTTCACTGAATGTAGACTGGATACTCTACCATATCAGACCTATATAATGCCTCCAATTGATTTGAATCATGCCCTATTTGAAGCCGGGGTCTTTTTTGGCTCCCGAAATCGGGGTCTTCGGCGCCCGGAAATCGCTTAAGCGATTTTCCCGCCTGAAAAGGCCCCGCCGGAAAATGGAGCCAATTTTCCTTGAAAATTTATGGAATTTGTGGAGAAATCTAATGCCGGAGCAAAAGCTTGCATTCCGCCCAAAATGGGGTTGTGAAACCGCGTAGAAACCAGAGATGGTTCTTCCGTCATGGATGATGCCTGCGACCCACCAAATGCTGAACTGTAATTGTCAATCTGGGCTGCGTAGGTCTCGCCACTGTTGTAATCCACCATAATGTTGAATTTATGCGCCAAATTCTCCATTTGGGTCCCGGATACTCAATTTGGGAGCATGGCATTGTTGATTCCGGCCCTCGAAGCTCGAAACTCGAAAAGTAGATCTTCCATCATGAATTTGGGCGGCCTTGTGCTGCTGTTGAGATCAATTTTCGAGCTTTGTTCTTCGGCGGCCGCTGCAGCATTTCCATTTGGATTTGAGTTTGGGTTTGTATTTCCATTTCCATTTCCATTTCCATTTCCATTTCCATTTCCATTTCCATTTCCATTGCCCAGCATTGGCGCATTGTTTCCCTGCGCCACCGGTTTGTGTGTATTGGGATCGATTCTAAGCTGCCGGAGCTTCTTTTTGATGGACAAGCAATTTTCGCTTTTTTTTTTAAAAAATCACCTGGCCAGGTGATTTTTGCAAATTTGAAAATCGCTTAAGCGATTTTGGTCCGCGCGAGACCCCGATTTCGGGAGCCAAAAAAGGCACCGATTTGAAGCGGGTACCATCCTAAATGGACCACTAAAACACTATAATAGATTGCCTATAATCCCTAATAGACCATCACAACTCAAAGGAACCATTAACAGAAAGTGGACCGCATGCGACCTACATGGATCACCAACACACCTAGTTAGAACAACTAGGCACCTAAATGAACCTAAATCAAACCTTAAATGGAGCAGCCAGTATCCACTGTTGTGCAGCCAAATACTTCTCAATGCATTACCTTCATTGTTCAGCTGAAATCTACTTGCTGCACCCAAATACCTCAATGAGTTTTAGAATCAGCTGAAATCCACTTTGTTGCAGCCAAAAACCTCAAGAACAACATCTAACCTGCATGAATTAGTAATGAATTGATCGAGTGGTCTGTTAGAGAATTGAACCCTAAACCAACATACTTGTTGGCAACCAAACAAGACCACCTGCACACATGCCACACACACATGTTAGTAGCACCAAGGGATGATGATCAAATCGCCTTATCATTTGTGATTGAATCTGTTTAGAAATGGACATGAAGAACAGAAGAAAAACTCGATTGATAAAGGAAGCAAGTGCTTAAGAGGAAACAAAGAGATGACCAAGGGATCACACAAGAAGCTAATCGTGTCCTCAGGGTCAGTTTGCTTATAAAGAAACTATTCTGTTAACAAGAAATCATGATTCTAAAAGCAGCTTTAACTAATTTTAGACTTGCTATGAACGGCTCTGAGACGTGGCCTTTATGCCCGAGATTCTTGCTGATGCTGAAATCATAACACCCCCACTCAGCAGCAGGAAGGATCATGATGGTGTGTCTCTGTAACTGTGTGCAGTAACCCCCACCCAGAGGCAGACCAGATTAAAGAAATCAATGAACTTGCTGAATTTTGGTCGGGCAAAGGGTTTGGTCAGAAGATCAGATGGCATGTCTTCTGTAGGACAATACTTCAGAATGATGGTGCCTTGTTCCAAGAGGTGATGAATGAAGTGATATTGGATATCGATATGTTTCATTCAACAATGTTGAACAGGATTTTTGGCGATCGCAAGAGCACCCTGGTTATCAGAATGAAGAACAAGGCCAGGTGTAGAGATAAGGCATAATTCTTGAGCAAGGCATTGGAGCCAGATTGCCTCTTTGCTTGCATGGGTTAAGGCCACATATTCAGCTTCGGTGGTTGAGAGAGCAACACACTTTTGTTTTGTACTGCTCCAGCTGATTACACTACCTGCAAGAGTGAAGAGAAATCTAGAAGTGGATTTTCGATCGTTATGATCACCCGCCCAATCGGTATCATAATAATCGGTGATGAAGGAAGAAGCATTAGCTGTGTAATATAGTCCATGTGTGGCTGTGCCAGCAAGATAGCGAAGCGTCCGCTTGAGGGAAAGGCAATGGGTGTGCTGAGGATCATTGTTGAATTGGCTTAACTTGCAAAGAGGAAGAGAAAGATCAGGTAGGGTACAAATGGCAGCAAAGTTAAGGAGGCCAAGCAAGGTTCGGTAGTGGTCACGAATGTGAGCAAGGTTTGGAGAACAAGGAAGATCTTGGGATAGAAGAGTGATTCCAGGTTCAAGCGGTGTGGACACAGGATAGCATGAATTCATGGAGAAATGAGTGATAATGTCTTGGATGTACTTGGCTTGATTTAGATGCAGCGTTCCTTTGCCAAGATCATAATGGATATGCATACCGAGGAAGTAAGAGGCAAGTCCAAGGTCTTTCATGCGAAATTGGGCTTGAAGCTGATTTTTGAGGAGAGTAAGGGCAGATGGGTCTGCAGCTATGATCAGAAAATCATCCACATAAACGAGGATAATCACAAGAGAAGGAGAGTGCAGAAGTACACACTAGGATCTGCTTGACTTCTAGTAAATTTGCAGTGAAGGAGAGTATGATCGAGTTTGGAATACCAGGATCTAGAGGCTTTGTTGAGGCGGCAAACATGATTCGGATGAGCAGAATCAGAGAACCCTTCATGCTGCTCAAGAAAAACTTCTTCCTTTAGTTCACCATGCAAGAAAGCATTGGTGACATCCATCTGGTGAATATGAAGATGCTGCAAGACAGCAAAACCAAGAATGAGACGAATAGAAGGCATTTTTACCACTGGAGCAAAAGTTTCTTCATAGTCAAGGCCTTCAACTTGAGTGAATCCTCGTGCAACAAGGCGTGCTTTGAACCTGTCAATAACCCCAGAACTGTTATACTTGATCTTAAATACCCAGCGGCTAGTGATGACAGATCTGTGGCATGGCCGTGAAACAAGAGTCCATGTATTAGTTTCCTTGATGGATGCAAGTTCGAGTTCCATAGCTTGAAGCCATTGTTGTTTGTATGGACTGCGCATGGCCTGCTCAAAAGTATGAGGTTCAATGGGATGATCAAGAGTAAGGAGACTGTAGTGGAGTAACAGGGACATTGGCAAGTGGATCAGAGCAAGGTTGATCAGAACAGTTAGATGGATTATTGGATGGCAAGGGAACATGATCCAAATGAACTTCTGGAGTAGGCATTTCCACATTGGAATAGGTCTGCATTGGAAAACATGACTCAAATTCATTGAATTTGGCATGGCAAGTGATGAGGAGGCAATTTGTGGAAAGATCAAGTAAACGGTAGGCTTTATGGACAGGAGAATAACCAAGAAACATGCAGAGATTGCCTTGGTATCTAATTTGGATCTCTTGGAAGAAGGAACGTGAGCAAAAGCTCTGCATCCAAAGACACAAAAATGGATAATTGAGATTGAATGGTTGGATCAAAGCTCTTATGGAATCTGATTATCAATGCTGGAATGAGGAAGACGATTGACAATATATGTTGCAGTGTGAGCAGCTTCCCCCAAAATCTAATTGGAACATGCATGGCAAGTAAGAGACTCCTGATCATATTCAGCAAAGTACGATTGACTCGCTCTGCTCGCATTTTGCTCAGGAGAATATGGTGGTGATCTCATGACGAATACCACAAGATGAGCAAAATGGAGAAAACATATGTGAGTTGAACTTTCCTCCTCTATCACTTCGAAGCGTGGCTAGTGTCTGGCCAGTGCTCCTCTCAGAATCTATAACAAATTGAACAAAGTAGTTATAGGCTTCATTTTTTCGTTGAAGGAGGAAGATGGTGAGCTTTCTGCTATAATCATCCAAGAAGACAAGAATGTATTGGGCTCCATTTGGTGTGGACGGGCGGATGGGTCTGCATAAATCAGTGTGAACAATCTGAAGGCAATGATCAGCTCGACTGGAAGAAGGAGGGAATGAGGACCGTGTGCTTTTGCTCAGGAGACAAACATTGCAAGGATGCTGAGTGGCATGAGCTTGAGAAAGATGTCCTTGTTTGATCAGCTAGAGTATCTTGGCAAAGCCAATATGTCCCAATCTATAGTGCCAAAGGGAATTGGGATGTGGAGTAGTAATTGCCAACGAATTAGAATCAGAGGTAGCAAGGCATGCAGACTCAGGGGAATAAGGAGATGCAAGGGTCCTGATTTGATACAAATTACCACATCAAAATCTTGAAAGATTGTGGGAATTTCGAATTTGGCAGTACTCATGATTGGTAAAGGCAATTTGCAGACCTGAGTCCGTGATTTTACTTACAGATAGGAGACTCTTTTAAAGGCCAGGGACATGGAGTACAACTCGGATATATTTCTTGTGGCCAGATGGAAGTGTCAAGACTATGGTGCCACATGCAATGCCTTTCTGCTTGGAATGGTCTCCCATCTTGACGATCCTCGGGGATTGCAAAGGACTGTAAGTTGTGAAATTGGCTTGAAAAGGGGTCATGTGGCTTGTGGCCCCGGAATTAAGATACCATGCAGGAGAACGATCAGCCTGAGCAGCAAACAAATAGTCAGTAGTATCATCATCCACCATGCAATTTTCATCCTCAACAGGATTACCATCCTCAACAAGATTACCATGTTCCTCATCGTTTGCTTTCTTGGACCGAGTAGGTGCAGGAGCAGTGCATTCTTTGGCATAGTGTCCCATTTGCTCACAACGGTAACACTTAATAGTGTTCTTGTCTGGCCTGGTCCTTCGATTCTTGCTAGAATCTCTAGCAATCATAACTGCCTCCATTTGTTTGATGGCTTCTGCAAGCATGAGGGAATCAGCCTTGGGAGTGGGAGAAGATTGCTTCTGTCGCAATGCTTCTTGCTGGACACGATCAAGGGCAGTGTCGAAGGTGTATTCTTCAATGCGTCCTTGCAAATTAATCACAAGGCCCTCAAAAGTATTGGGCAGACTATTGATAAGAAGGCAGACCTTTTCATCTTCAGAAATGGCAGATCGGGTTGCATCAAGGTCATCAATTAACTCCTTGATTTTACAGATATGCTCACTGACATCTCCATCTGAGGCCAATTTGAGATCATATAATTGACTCCTCAATAAAACACGTTGAGTAGCATTCTTGGAGGCATAGTGATGCTCCAACAAGCGCATAATCTCCTTGCTTGATTGGGCTCCTTTAACCAATCTAGCCGGATTGTCATCCAGTGCCTGGCAGATCCACAGCTTAGCCTTGCGGTCTTTCTCTGGATCTTGTGAAAGATCTACTACTAACCCGCCAGAGGAATTGCTGTCTGCACCATTGTATTGCTGAGGATCCACTACCTCCCATAGATTGTGATCCTCCAGTAACATGAGCATTCTCCACTTCCACATTTAGAAGTTCTTCCCCGTGAACTGGGGAATAGTTCTCAGAGCAGCTTGAGTGGTGATGGTGGTCGAATCCATGATCAACAAAGGAAAGAGAAAAAGGAAAAAACAGAGGATAAAAGAAAGATGGCGACTTAAACGGATTTAGAGAGGTCGTGGGCCCATAACCTGTTTAGAAATGGACATGAAGAACAGAAGAAAAACTTGATTGATAAAGGAAGCAAGCGCTTAACACTAGAGTTGTCTCAGGGACCTGTTTGGGTTCATCAACCCGTATGGGTCTCTCAATCCCTTCTCCATATTAGGGACTAGTTCTTCATGATACTTATGAGATTTTAAATATGAACACCTGAATTGTAAGATTAACTTGAAGTTGTACCACCATATTCAATGGCAAAATAAAATTCTTCACAAGTTTGGCACAAATTGCACCTTGAAATACGCTCAATTCAATGGTTTCGATGATATGATATAATCTCATGACACTCAACATGGAATACAAATTTCAAGATAACATTAATTTTCTACTAGTAATGGTGCCCAGCGTTGCTGGGCATCAGTTGGAAATCTGTAAATGTTTTATTGCAATGGAAAAAGTGTGCAATAAACTTTTTATTATAACAAAAATTTTCAAAATATCATTTAATTGTTGACATCTTGAAAATTGCACATTGAAGAGGTAGTACCTCCTTACTCATAAGAGATCCGGCGTTTTGTCTTTAGGCAAACCAATGCACAATTTCTGGGACAAAAGCAAAATGGAGGGGCTATAAAGGATATTGAATTGTATCTTGAAGCAATTTCAAAGGCCATTGTTGGGAGCATGGGCAAAGGTCTTGGCAAATGAGTTCTCATTTGAGGAGGTTGTAAAGTTTATCTTGTAAATATCTCTTGAGGGTTGGGAAGTTGCATGAAGCAAGTACCGATTGCCTAGACAATTTAAGTAATCTTGTGAACATATGTGGAGGTTGTGAACTTGCATGAACAGGGTATCGATTGCCCTAACAATTTAATTTCATTTAAGAATATCTCCAAATGGAATTATCATTAAAAACATTACAGCATTTTAAAATGGACAAAATATAAGCATTGCAAAATTGCTGGCTTTTTCAATCACATAACCACCAGTGCAATAGGTATAGTTTGCATCTCCGGTTAAGTTGTTTGAAAACTTTGGTTTACTCCTATATGCTCCCCATGGAAACCTACTTATTTACGATGAATGGAGTGTCTGTCAATCTCAGAATAGAATAGTTAGATCTTACCATGCAAATCAAGTTTTTTTTATGGTCAAGAACCGCTTCAAAGAACCGTACCATACATGTAATATACCAATGCATGCATGTGTTCCCATAACTACCTAAGCAAATTTAGAATACCTATTCAACTTCAAGAAACAAAGAATCAACTACAGAAGAACGGAGATAATTGTCTGGAAATCTTATTGAAACTATCAGAGAATACACGGATATAGATATCCCTGACATGTAGGAGCTGCTAAGTTTAGCAACCGTCAGTTTTAGCTACATCTGTCCATTATAAACCATTGGGTTATTTTGTCTCACATATTATAATTACCAACACTCCTCCTCAAAATAAACCCTTCACTCCTGTTTCAATCAGTAGTTCAACTAAGAAATGTTCACCTAAACTTCAATGAAAGTTAAACTACAAAACAGCAAAAGAAATTCTGTTAATATGAAGATCTGCATCCCTCCAACAGTCTTCAAAAAACTTTGCAGCATCCCTTAAACTCTGAATGAATGCTTCACAAGTGAACCATTCATGAATCATGTCTTCAGTTCTGCTACAATTTACCAGCATCTGAAGGATATTCAAACCTGCACCATTCCAAGTTCTGCAACGCACTTAAGAAATTTCTTCTTCCCTAAAGCTTTAGTAAAAACATCCGCAGTCATTTTGTCAGTTCTTAAATGCTGAATGACAACATGTCCTTCATTGACCTTTTCTCGTGTAAAATGGAATTGCACCTCAATGTGCTTTGCTTTCGAGAAGTTTGTTGGATTCTTTGCTAAAGATACCGCAGTGTAATTATCATTATGTATAACAGTATCCTTAGCTTGAGGCACGTAAAGTTCTCTAAGCAATCTCCTGAGCCAAATACATTCCTTAGTTGCGCTGCATAAAGCCATATACTCAGACTCACATGTAGACACAGCAGTCGCCTTTTGTTTTCTGCTGCACCAATCTATCCCCTTCCCGGAAGGAAACAAAAGCCGATTCTAGACTTTCTAGCTACTGAATCCCCTCGATAATCGGCATCTGCAAAAGGCTTGAAGAACAAGGGGCGAAAAAATTTATCTTTGATAGCAGATACCAAAGGTTGCATGGGCATGAAGATATCGAAGCAATCTTTTAAAAGCCAACCAATGTTCGGGCAGGACAGGATCCAAGAAATTGGTGAGGGTAATAGTGGCTTGAGCTATATCGGACGCAGTGCACACCATCAAATGCATCAAAGGAGCCCACAATGCTACGGAAAGAAAGTCCATCAAAAGCATTTGATGCGGGAAGAGAAAATAGTGTGCATATGAAAAATATAGCAACTCCCTTTTGCTACTCCGCATATTACGTGGCTTGCAAAAGGTTATAGACAAATTTGGATTGATGAATAAGAATATTGTGGGGAGAGGATCTCTACTAACTTGAATACCAAGAAAGTAATGCAAATCGCCCAAATCAGTCATCGCATGGAGCGGGCAGCTAAAGCAACTTTGGTATCTTTCATCAACTCGAATTATCACTTGCCAAAATCGTCATCTACGTGCGGCACAATAATAATCACATAAGCATTGTGGTACTCTTTGCGTAGATGTTCCGATGCATGACTCCTTGCAAATCCTTGTTGCGTGAAAAATTTGTGAATGGTATGATACCGCTACCAGGTGGGGATTGCTTGAGCCCATAGATTGCCTTGTGCGCCTTTTATAGACTTTTACCTTCTGGGCTTGTACAAAAACCGAGTCTTGTCTAAGATAGACTTTCTTCTTACAACGTTACCATGTTTGAAATGCCGTCTTGACGCCCATTTGTTGCAAATCATAATTGCGAAGCCGCCGCCATCGCTAACATCGCCGTGAGATCTCAGGCCACAAGCAACCCCGGCGCAAAAAAAGTTTCGTAATCCACGAACCTCGAGAACATCCCATGGCAACCAATGCGTTGCTTTGTATTTTACTTCAAAGCATTATGCTCATTATATTTAATTTTTGTAAAATCCATTTAGAATTTACCACTTTTCTTCCTTTGGGCAGATCCGTAAGAGTCCATGTTTCATTGTCCACTAAGGACTGAAATTCCTCACTCATGGCTTTCAGCCATTCTTCCTTCTTTAGTACTTTGCATGGCATGGGAAAAGGTTTTGGGCTCATCGGGCATAATGGTGCTATGAAAGGCAATATATCCGCACGCCTTCTTACCCCTCGCGAAGTGAGGTAGTCTTGCATAAATGCACTAGTAAAGGTGCCTAGTTCTGGACCTCCTTAGTACGCCTTCTTCCTCGGATTCTTAAGATCAGAATTGACACCAAATCATCTAGCTCACCATCACTATCCTCCGGTTCTCGAGGGAAATTCAACTTCACACTCAAGATTCTCCCCGTATGAACATCTACTGCATTCGCCCTTCTTCATCATCAATTAGTATCACTATCAGAAGAATTACTCAAAAGCACAACATTTACTGCCCATCCCTTTTCCAAAATCAAAATTTTGTTCATCAAAACGAACACTTCTTCTAATGATCACCTTTTTATTTGAAGGAAGGAACAACCGATAACCCTTGATTTCATCTGAATAGCCCACGAACATACAAGGTACCGATTTGTTTGACAACTTGTCTCGCTTTTATGAGCATATGCATTATGTACCAAAAATTTTCATATGAACTATATCGGGTTTTCTGCCCGCCCACATTTCTTTTCCGACAGCCTTTGGAGATGCTTTGTCGCTATTCTATTGAGCAAATAGATCGGCCAGATGGACCGCTCCCCCAAAAAGAGGGTCAATGTCATTTCCAAAAGCATTGCGCTGCGGCACACACTCTAGAACAGTCCTGATTCTTTCGCTCAACAATCCCATTTTGTTGATGCTCATGAGACACCGATTTCTCATGCTTAATACCAAATTCTATGCAAAGTCTTTCAAATTTCTTATTGACAAACTCACCTCCCTGATCTGTCCTAATTTGCTTGATTGTGCATCCAGACTGATTTTCCACAAGTCTTTTCCAAATGACAAAACAACCAAACACCTCTCGATTTTCTCTTAAGAAATAGACCCACAATTTTCTACTAAAATCGCCTATTACTAAGAGAAAATACTTGGTATCACCTACAGATGGAATCTTGGCTTTACCCCGCATATCCATATGGACCAGCTCCAAGCATTTTTTCTGCTCTATGTGCTTTCCCTTTGGAAATTTCCTCCTGTGCATTTCCTAGCATGCAACCTTTCATTAACTTTGATGGTTTCCAATGCGATAGACCATCCACTAACTTTGTTTTGCCATTTCTTTTAAGAGCGAAAGTTAGATGTCCCAGCCTCTCGGCCACAATTGGGTGTTGTCCAAAACGGGGGTGCTGTCCAAAATGTGAAGCGATCCCGGCTGTTCGTTGAGACCAGCTCAACCGGATACAAGTCTCCATCTCTTTACCGCCATAGCTAACACATTTCTTCTTCCGCCTTTGATGAGGCACTTTCCATACCCGGACTGGGTAAATCACTAAACTTGCATCATCCAAATTTAGAAATAGACAAAGGATTTGCCTCCAAGTCGGGAACATGAAGAGCTTTCTTCAAACAAACGCCTCTAGGCATTTGTAGCTTAACCGCTCCAATTCCAACAATATCAAGATTTCCTTTGTCTACTTTTTACCTTGGGTCGTTCTTAACACCTTGATATTCCACAAAAAGTTCTCGCTTGATGTCATATGATCCGAGGCTCTAGAATCTAGGTACCAAATTCCATATGGAGTTTGTGCCACAAAAACATCCCCCGCTTGTATCATGAAAAGACTGCCAAAGCAGGATCAAGAATATTCTACAACCCGCCTTTATCATTTTAAAATCCCATGTTTAAAAAATAGAAAGGCATCTGTTAAGATAATGAAAAGAATCCCATACATGCTAATTTGCTTGCACCGGTTCTTTCAACCATGCAAACAAAAGCCTTTCTGAAACAAAGGAATCAATTTGCTCTCCTCGATGATTCTTGTTCGGTCGATGTGGAAGCATAAGACTTGACCTTTTTTTTGCTTTATGTGCTGCGCTTCCTTCTTCTTCCATTATCTTTTCTCTTGTCAAACCTCTTTTCTTCCTCTTATCCGTTCTCGCACAATCTTTAGCCAAGTGTCCAAATTGACCACAATTGTAGCATTTTCTAGTTTCTTCTCTTCCACTCACCCAAGGCTTGAAAGTCTCTAGAGGAACTCTTCTTTATGCCCTTTGATTTTTCTCTTCCAAAAGCAAATGGCGACATGCCATTCCGGGTCTACCTTCTCCATGGATCCAATAATGTTCTTCCCATTGTTAGGCTAACCAGCAGTCCCAACAAGAAAAGCTCCTACAACCAAATCATCATCTAATGCGTTGTTCATACCTGCTGCGGTTGCTTTGTTTGCTTCTTGGGATAGTCCCAATGTACTCTTCCATACTCATTTCTTCTCTCAACTTTGTATTAAAAAACAATTGCATACAAATTTGCTTGAGTAGAAAAATGTTTCCTCTGTGGGACTTCTGTTCATCCCATGTCGCTATAATTTGAGGATGCTTCTCACAACTGAGGCATCAAGTATCATCTAGGTAACGGGCGATCCTACTTTGCACGCCCGCCTTCTGCATCCATTTAGCCAAGGCCCGCTTCTCAACTTCATCGCCTATTAACTTCCTCAACCTCGAACCCCCGCCCGAGTCTCCATCAGAAGCTATCAATCTCACATGCACCTCGGGCTTTGGTTCACCGTTGACAAATCTCACATGCACCTCGGGCTTTGGTTCATCACCATTGACAATTCCCCACGTGGGCCTTTCACACAAATTTTGCTTTGCACTCTAATAAACCAAGTAATAGGCGTTCCCATGGTTTAAATTCTCAATCTTCATCTTGATTTCCCTGCAGACGTCCCTCAAGGTCGAGATTACGCTCGATACCATATTCAACTTCAAGAAACAAAGAATCAACTACAGAAGAATGGAGATAATTGTCTGAAAATCTTATTGAAACTATCAGAGAATACACGGATATAGATATCCCTGACATGTAGGAGCTGCTAAGTTTAGCAACTGTCAGTTTTAGCTACATCTGTCCATTTTAGAACCATTGGGTTATTTTGTCTCAAATATTATAATTACCAACAATACCGTTCAGAAAATAACGTGCCAGTCTTTCTTTAACTCATCACAAGACTTTCCAATAATATCATGTATCCATCCTTGAATTTCATAGATTTTGCACGTTGAGCCCTGAATTTATCACTAACTTATCACTAACGATAACCTACATGAGCATCCGCCAATGACTTAGAGAAGATAATTTCAACTCTTCCAGAAGCAATATGGCAGGCTAATTCAAATTTACCTCACAACCCTTGGCCCACTTTCCATGATATGTAAGGTCACCATAGCATGACCTCGAAATCGTGAAAAAAATGTCACCAAAAGTGTAAGATAGACAATGTTGTTGCAATCTTTTTCATCTAGGTTTTGCTTCACAACACGGAGAGTGCGTGATTCCATGTTACCCGGTGCTAAATAAGGAAGTAGCAAGGAACGATTGAAGCCTTCATTGGACATGATGAAATAACGAAAATCATCAAATGAGAAGGGCATTGTTCGTCTTCTTGCATAAGTTTAAGATAAACAACGTTGTTGCAATCCTTTTCATCTAATTTTTGCTTCTGTCAACATGGAAGTAGAGCGTAGAGAATCATTACATGTTACCTGGCTATTAAATAAGTCGCCATAACCAAAGCTCTAAGCACATGATAAAAACCAAAGCGCATTAAATCCACTGCACCGTATGAATAAATCAACCTTCTCCGAGGCATAAGCTAACACAAATGAAGCTTTGCTGAAACGCCTCGCAATGTTTTACACAGAAGATTGATTATGCTAGCGTATTAAAAGAGAAAAATAATAAATTGTGTGGAAACGCTTACCACAAGGAAAGGGGCGGAACCAAAACTCTTTGATGCAGAGCAGGATGGCTATGCGGGCATTAGCCTATTGGTGGTCCCGTATCATCATTTCTTGCTTTGGTATTTAGATTTTGCCAATCCATCCCTTGTTCACATCTTCGCGCTTTGATTCATCTGCCATTAGCGGTACATGCATGTGGGCAGTCATAAACCTCATCAAAACCGCCGCCCTTACATGCATCCGGTCAATTCGAAAACTCAAGCGAAAACTACTACCCTATTTGCTTTATCTAGCCCTAACCACGCCCATGGCATTTTACCCGGCAACCGGCATCATCATTTAGATCCGCGAAACAGAGCATATACCTGCAAAGCTTTCTTAATCTACTTGTGGCTACTCGAGCAATTGCACATCGCCATAGCCATAGCCGAGTGCCAAAAACCCGTTGTTAGAAGCCCGGTAAACTCAAATCTTGGTGCTTTTTTCGACCATACTTTTAGGGTTTTTTACGTAAATTTTGTATGAAGAATGGCGTAAATCTCTTTAGTTTTGCGGGCTATCTGGGCCGTTCACCAGCTAGGTTAAATCTCAACCGCCCAATTTAGGGCTAGGTTAAATCTCAACCGCCCAATTTAGGGCTCGATGCACTACTTACGCCAAAACATTATAATATTAGATGAACGTAGCCTACAAATGCTACTCATTTTTCAAATTTCATGTGATTTCATAAAAATTTGATATATCAATGAGCAAATCATAATTTCAATCCTTGAGAGACCCAGTCGGGTCCCTAAAGAATTTCTGAAAAACAGACGTCCAGGAACCACTTCATATCCATGATATTTGAAATAGAATAAGAATGTGAAGATACTATTATTTTTCAATGGAAGTAGATACTAAGTACTACATGTCTTGCTAAATGGATTTTATTTTTTTAAAAAGTGGAGTAGTACTATGAATTTTCAAACTTCTGACCCTCGGGGGACCTAACTGGGTCCATAAGGAACTTCTGAACTTTAAACTTTAAGGAATTATTTCTCGAAAATTCTACCATACATTTTTCTAATTCTTCTTGTAATAGATTTCTCATATCATGAATTAGAAGATGGCAAAATTAGAATTCCTAGGAAAAATCATATTTGCAAAATAATGTGAGAAATGTTAAAGATTTTGAGAATAAACTTGACCCCTTTGCATTCGGCTCCACATTATGGCTGGTAATAGAAGCTTTCTACATTTTTCATAAATTTTTTCTTATATGTACACTCATGGAGGACAACTATTTGTGAGTATGTAGACAAATTCTTTATCTCAGAGCTATAATAGAATTTCAAAAAAAGTGTACGAATGAACCCATTTGGGTTCATCAAGGGACAACTCTAGTGTTAAGAGGAAACAAAGAGATAACCAAGGGATCACCCAAGAAGCTAATTGTGTCCTCAGGGTCAGTTTGCTTATAAAGAAACTATTCTGTTAACAAGAAACCATGATTCTAAAAGCAGCTTTAACTAATTTTAGACTTGCTATGAACGGCTCTGAGACGTGGCGTTTATGCCCGAGATTCTTGCTGATGCTGAAATCATAACAGAATCATCATCCCATTAGAGGAGGTCCTCTAAAACATTTTAGCCTTTGGAAGCTTTCCCAAACATGCCATGTAGATTTGCCCGCCAATCCGAACATGCCATGTAGGTATGGGTACAATACCCCTTGCTTCGGTAGTCTCGACAATAAAAGTGACGCTCGAAATTCGTATTCTGTTGTGACATCCCCGAAATTCCTACTCTCTTGCGTTTGTTCATACTCAGCATTATCGTTCGTTCATAAGCGGCTTCATCATTCTATTGTGGCTTGCGATTCATCATTCTGTTGTTTGACACTGCTGCGACTTGCTATCTCAACTTCAAATGCCATTGCACGGCTTGCTTCAGGTATTAAACATCTTCAACTGTCATGACATTATGCCAGAAGCAGAGACGGTGTATTTAGTAGGTATTGCTCACAAAGGTTAGAGATGATTCAAGCATTGTCATTCTGGAACTTGTATAATTTTTTGCATCATTCACATTTGCAAATTTGGTACATTGCAGAATTGAAATACTTACAAAGGATATTTTAATGTGTTTTACATTTCTGTTCGAGACAGTTTGATCATATGATATAAACTTCTTCAAAAATATACTACATGATGTAAGCTCATAGACAAGGAACGCAATTTAAGGTTCAGGTACAATGTTTATGAGAATCTAAGAAAGTTGTAAGAATCATGCACGTCTATTATCAACCCTTTAATATGCATTGAGACATTCTTTTATTGAGTTTAGCTACAATGGCATTGATAGTCAAGAATACTCATGGGTTGCTGGAGGATAGATATAGGATTGGAGCTTGCTGCAGTCTAAGCTATGATTATGCTCATCCAAGGTTTGACTTCTTAAGAAATTGTTTTTTCTTCATTTATGTTCACTTGAGGATCTCGTGTTTTACTTGAGGATCCAGTGTTTTTATAGAACTTGGCATCTGCATGACTAAGGTTGTAATCTGCATGAGCATGATTCCTAGTAGAACCATTCCTACAGATGCCGTGTTCAAGGAATCAAACTTGGGTTGCAATTGATGTGCATGGTTTGTAGCAGGGATAGGTTTTGTACGTACATAATTATTTTTTTGGACGTATAAAGTCCATAAATATGTATTTTAAATAAAAAACATATTTCCTGTATTTTTCCCTCGCGGACCGGAAAAAAAAAATTTCACGTAAGCGAAACTTCAGTTTCGCTTACGCTTACGCAAAAATTTATATTAAAAAAAAAAAGAAATTTCTCGAAGGTGGATCTTCCAGGAACATCCTGCACAACATCGACAAGGGCATCTGACTTAAAGACGTAAAGAATTTCTTCAAGTTCATGAAGGGCTCTCGCCGATGAACACTCCTTGTCCCCATGTATTATTAAATGTATAAAAATATTTTAAGATTTCTATGTACTATTACATATTTCTCTATAATGCAAAAGTTTGATATATTAATTATCATAACTTATCGTTGACTTATAAGTTGAATTTCAACTTGATTTCTTTTATGCTTAACAATAATTGACATGTAAATAATGTTGTATGATGTATAATCTAAATAACAACATGGGTGACTAATGCTTGCAGCCAGGAACACCAGCTCAGGGTCTCAAGGCCACGGTCGGCAACACCAGTGGCAGCCCAGAAATCTGTTCGGCCGGGAGCAAGATGAAGATCAGGACATGACAGTCGAAGCAGTCAACACAAGTTAGATGCAGCAAACTAGAGATAGCTATGTGATACTACACGAACTTAGAATCTCCTAAGTAACTAGCAAATGTGTGCATGTCCCTCTTCAATCCCACAAAAAAAAGGTCAAATTAACCCCATAGCTTAAAAAAGAAAAAAAATCCTAAACAACTAACAAAAAATGGATATAATTTAACTCATAGTGCGTATATAAAAGACATTGGAGATAATCAAATGTAAAAAACATATTTCGCAGAGTCACCCGAGCATTTTGTACCCAGATCCATAAAAGCAAGTTCACTCACTTTCAGTTACACCTATGCCCTGAAACAAGCACACACACCCTCAGGCACCAAAGGGCAACCTCCGTTCACAACATCCTGTTTTTCTTCGTTACATTATTTCATATTTCCAGGGAGAATGTAGACTTTAAACATAACCCCTTAAACGAAAAAGTTTTAATTAAGGAAATGATAGTGAAATGTATATAACATACATGTTTACCAATGGTGACCTTAGACATAGATTATATGTTAAGCTTATGTGTCCACACACACCCAAGTCTATCTAGTCGTGCTTGAGTTTAAATGCATAGGCACTATGGCCCTAGCTCATCTATTAGACATGGATGGTAATGAATGGTAAAGGAGAGCAGTCTTAATTTATTGCTTGGATTTAGCATCAAATGGAGGCTGCTCGAGGATGGGCGGATCTCGTCAGAAGCTTGGCCAGTGCAAATCCTAGGAATATTTGCAAACTTATTAACTCAGGTACCTCGGATAATAGTGCCCAGAAATTATATAATTTCAGAGATTATATGAACCAGTTTCCTTTTGTGAAACGGGCACAAAATCCTCTTATCTAACTCTGGCTTCCGTAGATACACTGATTCCTTATAAGATCAAACCTTAGCAGAAATGGCAGCTCCAAAGTTCTACAGCATTAAGAGTTGGGCTCATCCTGGTTACTATCTCACCCAGAGAGGAAACCAGGTAGTGCTTGCTCGACTGAACAACGATAATCCTTATCAGGTAATCACACAAGTATCTGCAATTATTTGCTCAAAAATTTCCGTTTTGGAAACTATGCGTTTGCCCCGAACTTCTAATATCTGTTTTGCAGTTATGGTACGTTGATGAGTCTTGGAAATACATGGGCAATCGCGCGGTCGTGCTTATCAACCATGGATCTAAGAAGGCTCTTGATTGCCAAGATCTGAACCCAAATCGGCAGAAAGTAAACTAACTAGAAATCTCCTGTTTGGGTTGGGATTTTATCGATTGATGTATAAGTTTGATATCAACTGGTCATGACAGGTTAAATTGAGCAGCTATGATCCTACTGTAAGAACTGATACTCTGTTATGGACTCTATCTGAAGACTTTGCTACGGAAGAAGCGACGATCAAGGTTGCAAATCAGAATCTGGTACTGTCCATCGGGGAAGACACTAAGGGCATTGATACACAAAATGTTAATGACATTGCTGTTATAGTACTGGGTAATACTAAATTGGTTTGTAGAAGCGATGGAGCCCAATGGAGATTCGTTCCTTTTGGTGATTAGCTTCTTTTTTTCTAGTCTTTGGCAGATTGCTTTTCTAGTGTGTAAAGTTCATTTCTATGCAGTGCCTTTGGCTTTCAACATTCAAAACCTCTGGGCTACTCAAAACCTTACTTACAAGGTCTCTCGTACCAACACAACTTGGCAAGGCGTTGGAGCCGCTCAAAATAATGAACTCAATGTTGTTGCTGTATCTTCTGGCAACAACACTAACAATGACATGGTAAGATCACATGATAATCTGCTCTCTTTCTAACTTTGCATTGCAGTCTTTGGCCTTCTGCCACAGATCTTTTATATCATTTCTCTCTAGCAGATCATATATTTTCTCACTTTTTTTCTGATCATATATAATATGTATGTATACCTTGCTTCAGATCTGGTACAGGGTACCTGCAGGTGGCCAGGAAGACACCAATGACTACACCTCCTTTATCATCATAAACAAATCCACAGGTCTTGTCCTAAAGGGCTCCTCCAAGAATGGAGAAAAGGTATCTTCGATTCGTCGCATATTTGAACCATGTTATGATTGTCTGTGAATAATAAGCATGCCATGTGATGTGCAGGTGCATCTTAGGGAATACGATGTTTTAGATTATGACTTTGTTTGGGCTGAGAACCGTGCTCTAAACTCTGCTGCACAGTACGTTTGTGTTAATCTGTCTAAGACTGGTTCAACCGATCTGCATTGGTTTCTTCCGCACGATGATAAGTTTCAGAATACAGCCTACTATCATCCTTTGACTATGCTCTCTACTACTACTGATACTGAACATAAGCTTTGGAAATTCATTCCTGTTGCTTAAACTCTCTATGTTATTCACATTCTCTGTTTTATAACTTATTAAGTATCTTTGGAGTACATGTAACCATGATCTTATAAATACTAGTTAGGGTGCCCAGCGTTGCTGGGAATAGTTTTGAACCTGTGAATGATAATCCAACAATGAGAAATCGAAGGGAGAGTGGCCATCAATGGCTCACTTATGGGAAAAAGGATCTGGACCTGCAATAGAACAACACAATCATGTGCCCTAGCATGTAAGCTAACATAAAATCAAAGAAAACAAAACAAATGGATGATTGTAGCACAAGTAAAATGCGTTCAAACTCATGGGGGTTTGAGTACCCATATGGTGATACTTAACCCTTCCTAAATGGTTCACTAAATGAGGATTGCATACTCTACCATATCAGACTTATACAAGGCCTCCAATTGATTTGAATCATGCCATATTTGCAGCAGGCACCATCCTAAATGGACCACTGAAACACTATAATAGATCACATATATTCATACTTGGGCTAGAAGGGAACGTTTTTATGAACGGTGACCTCGAAAGAACGGGTACGGCCAGTTCTCAATATAAAACTGAATGGTATTTTTTGAAAAGCCACTTAAAATTATCATAAAGATCATAATCTATCAGAATATGGCTTGCAAATATGATAATTCATATGAATAAAGCTTTAAAAACTAGAAACAACTTAAGAATTAACATAATATGCAATAATGAATGTTTGTAGAAGTGATTTAAGCAACAGTTTATAACTGACAAGAACAATGAAGCAAACAATAGTGATGAAGAGGAGGATAATCATGAAGAGAACGAAATTGACAATGATACCGAAGAAGCAGACGATGAAGAACTTGAAGTTCTTCATAGGATATGATCGCGAACACGTAGCATGGCTTCTATGTATTAAGTTGCTTGCCAGTAGGTTTCCCAATGACAGATACGGGGTGGTTTTGTTGGTTTTTTGGGGTGAAAAAACCCTGGGCCGTTGGATTCAGGTTCTTTTTACAATGGTCTTGATCTCACGGCTCCATGTGAAGGCAACCCAAAATAGAACTCCCCGGACATTGGGACCGGGATTACCGGGCGAAGCTCCCGCCTCGCCGGAATTGGTCGATGGGCCTGGGCCTTGCACGCATCCGTGTTTTTTTTGCGATTACTCTCTTACCTCACCGGATTTGGTGCAGCAAAAGAATAGAAAGTCCGATAGGGGACCGGATTGGGCTGGATGGCCTACGCCTGACACAAATTGGCTAGAGATGGCCGGCCTAACTCAGATTTAGCTTTTACAAGGTAAAATTTCTCGATTCTCTATATCATTTGACAGTTTGGAAACACTTAGGAATAGTTTGCAAATCCTGAATTTGGGATCGATTGAGCCTGAAATGCAGAGTGCCTTGCACGCTATTTAAATATGGGTTGCCATTAGTTATTTATGGAAGATGAATTTGCTTTGTGTCTGCTTATGGTAGGAAAACTCAAGAATGCAGTTCTGGACTGTTGCAGAAACTGTCAAATTCTCTAAAATTTGGACAATCACCACAACATATAGGTGAGTTCATTAGTCGTGAGATTCTCCAAGATCATTAAGAAGCAAGTAAAGATTGATATGGCAGTGATATATTGTCAAATTGAAACCTCTATTCTCATATATAATGGTTTAAGTGGCAGTGGATCAACTGGATCAATTCTGGTTCATGGATCAGGAATGGTCCCCGGGACAACTCTAGTGTTAATGTATTAGACCAGCCCTGCAAAAACTGTCTAAATTTGCCTCAAATTGTATGGTTCAAGGACAACCTAGGCCACCGTTGGAGGGTCCTGGACCATTGACGGCAACCCTCCCTTACTGTCCATATTTACTTTCCATGTATTCAAGACTTTAATGATAAGGGTCTCTTACGAGGTTCATTCAATTGATAATCTCTGTAAGTTAAACTCTCTCCATGACATTTAGGTAGAAGTAGTTGTTTATTAGAGGGCAATAATAAGTAGATGTCATTTATTGAATCATTCTCCTCAACATTCAGGTAGACTTAGAATATGACTGTTGTCTAAAGAGCTTTATCCTCACATATATAATGCAGTCTTATTTTTTGTTTGAGATGTAATATTTTTTTGAAAAGCTCTCGTAATGACACCTGGGGATTGGAGATGGAAAGTTTTAATGGCACACACTACAGTCATACAACTGAGCTCCTCTGTGCTGGGGATGTTAATGATAGGGGGCAAAAAATAAATTTATGCCGATGATGGAAAATAGATCTTAGCGAAGTTGGATTTGCTTTTATTTTTGGTACTCTGTGTTCCAGTTTTAGAGATGCTGGCAGGCCGGATTTTGAAGCAGATGATCAATCTGCTTGAGGACAAATGTAGAGGTAAGGTTTTTTTTTTTTTTTGGAAAGCTCTTATTATTTGCATGGATACTGGCTAGGTTATTATGGTAATATAATGTAATGATGGAAGAACATCACCGCCGCTTTGAGGTGATCACTGACCATTTATAAACCATTTCGTCGGATGCAGACCCTGTGACAAATATGGGGATTAAGAAGTTACCAGATGCTTGGATTGGATGGAACAAACAGATAGAACGAGCATTTTATTTCGTAGATAAACCAAATCCTCCAGATCTATGGCTATCAGCACAAATTTCTCATAACTCCTAAAGTAAAACGTATCAGAAATGATACAAATCGTCCTCTTGGCTCCTCTGATTCTTTAAGAGCTTGCTCGCTTTGGCTCCCTTGCCAGACTTTGACATCCAAAATTCTTAGTTTCTGCACCAAATTTTACTCCTTTTTTTTAAATCCTTGGTCTGGATCTATAAAGTATGCTTGATTTAGATATACTAGTATGTTTTTTGAGCCATGGTACCAATATAATTAAAGAATGTTGTAAATACATCTGATTTTGAATGTGAAAAACTAGCGTTGCATTATATTTGACCTGGTTAATATCTTTAATATATTAGCCTAGTTATTTTAAATGCATTATAGTATAGCCTGGTTAATATTTCTAGTATATTAGCCTGGTTATTTTAAATGCATTATTAGCATGATATATTACAATGTTGCAACGCATTAATTTACTTGGTTTGAACACGGTAACATGACTCTCTTTTCATGATATCAGTTTATACCTATGATTTGACACCATGGTTTTTCATGTCTACTATATTATTTGGTTCATTCATGGTTTTAAAATTTTATTCATCTCTATTTGCAGTAATCTTATAGTATTAACCTGAATGTCATTGCATTGTGCTTATTGCTTTCTTTGTAGCACATGCTACATGCACAAAAACAATGAGGTCCAAGGATTTGAACCTTGGAAACCATACCTAGGTGCCTATGTTAGAAAATAGAAAAACATAAGAGTGCCCAAGAATTGGAAATGCCTCTAAATTTTTCTGCAGCTTCATATTAGTAATGAACATCTGGTAGATGAGACATCTGCAGCAAAACATATGCAATTCAACATAATTTAGGCACTACATCACAAATCTATGCCAAGTACAAGCCCAAACAGTACAAGAAATAATATAAAAAAGTGGCTCTCTTACCTTAGATACCACCATCAACAGCAAATATTGCCCAATAATGAATGAACATCAATTATGGAGTAGCAAAATGAAACTTAACATGAGCAAGTCTGCCTCTCGCCCGAGCTCATTGCTCCACAAATAGAAAGCCAAAATTAAACACACATCTTGTTATGCACAAAAAGCAATGCAAACTAGCCACCACAACATCATTAGGTGGAACTTTTGCAGAGCAGGGCCTTACCTACTAGAGATGAAATGCAATGCAGATTTAACACCTTGTAGTCGTATGTTGGTTAACAATCTCATCTTCCCGGTGCAGGGCCTTAAAGTTTACCTACTAGAGACTAAATGGAATGCGCCAGACTAGCTTCAACTTCAAGGATTGCAAGCAAAAGTTTCACCAATATGTAAATAATCAAACAATCGGGCATTCGTAGAATATAAAATGTTCTTAGGCGCATCCAGATAGATTTGATTATATGCATATAAAATGATCTGTGTCTATGCTTTTGCTACCATAAAATATCCTTGGGAAAAAGCTTAGAACTGGTTACCACTATTTTAAACCATCGAAATCTAGATTGCATCACCTTAAGCTAGCTTTGTTAAAGCAGAAGAGAATACTAGAACACAAAGCAGGGGCATCGGTTCAAACATGTGCCGATCAACCTGAGGCCAAGTATGGCACGACAAACTGAGGCCAATCAAATGCTAGCCATGCCACAAAAAAAGATGCTCGGACCACTCGAAAGCAATGAGCATCTAAGGCCTCTCGGAGCTTTTAAGAACATGGCGTAAAATGATGCTCAAAGCTTCTTTTCAAATTTGGCGGGTGAAGGAGGAGCGCATCTTCATGAACTTCTCCAACCTGCAAGCAAAGGGAAATCCAGTGGAGTACTACCTTTGAACAGTGTAAGCATGAATAAGCAAATAAACCATAGGAGGACCAGTCTCCTTGCACTGAAGAATTGACGGAGATGAGAGGAATAAGAATCATCATTGAATAAAAAACAACAAGAAATGTTTTCAATCAAAAGCAATTGAAATGACAACAAAGTAAATTTATCTTCAGAGTGCAGAAGAAATGGAAAAAAAAGAATTTTCATACCTCCTTGTTTGAGAGAGATCGCTCTGGTAATTACAACTTATGCTCCAACTTATATATCGATGCAGGGTCTGAATCCAAATGCTGCAATGGAATCAAGATCCGAAGGCACTAGAGAGCATCTTTGCATGGTCGGAGTCACAGCTCGATCCCTACCCCTAATGGCCGAACCCTAAACCTGCCTTCAACAAAAATATCATCACGTTTAGGTTAATCTATTTTCCAAGGTCTTCAAATTAAAGATATGCTTGAAAAAGAATGTCCATCATTGCTGGGCTCTTCGACATGCATAAGTTCAAAAACTAACAATAATAGCTAGCCAAGTTTGAAAATAATAATGCATTTGTTCTTGTTTTTCTTCTTATTTTTTAAGTGCAATGAAGACATCTTGAGATAGATAGATAGATAGATAGATAGATAGATAGATAGATAGATAGATAGATAGATAGATAGATAGATAGATAGATAGATAGTAGTTTTAACGTCACACCACTAGGCAGCATCCAACTGGACATGTGACCACACACCACACTACATTGCTCGGTTGGGCCCTGTCCCCACCGAAGTAATTAGAAGATATTGCTTAGAGAAGACAAAAGTAATTAGATGAAGGGTACAATTTAATATTCGATGTATATAAATTGTTGCCCGAAGAGAAAAGCTTTGAAATCCTCAGTAATGGCACATTCTGGAAAATGACATAGAAAAACGTAAGAGAAAAAGTAAGTGGTATAGTACCCGATGTTGTTGGGCTTTAACTACATAGTGGTAGTTTATATTGCAATAGATGAAGTGGGAAGGCAATTGATTGGAAGTTATAGCTTATTATAAGTTATTCAAAAAGAGAGGGATGATGGTTTAGTTTGATGTTCAAAAGGATTACCCTTAGGAGCGGGGGCCTTTGTTTTTCTAGATAGTAGTGGATGTATTGTTCGAAATGTCATCAATAGGCTTGTGAAAGCTCTAAGGGAAGTGCAATGTATGGTTATATCAAGGAATAAAGTTAACTGCCTTCTTTGTCGTCGATCGCTTTCAATTGCAAATTCTTTCAACATCCAAAGTGACATTATATTTTTTGCTAGAATTAGGTGCTTTACCCTATAATAGGGGAATTTTTGTAGTATCTATTGACAATATCTAAACCATTATTTTAATCATCGCTACACAATTCATAAAATGGGGCATGTTGGGTTGGATTTAACCATTTGAAGTGGGTAATTTGAGACGGTTTTCTAGAGTTGAGTGTATATGGATCCGCAATGCAACACAAGAATTGTACTCACTACCAATTTCTTGAAGTATAATGTAGAACATTTGAGTTTGTGAGAAGAACTTTCTCTACATGTGGATACCAATTAAACAAAACATGGACTCTACAAAATCCACCTGTCAATCTATTAAATACAAGATACAACATGACTTTGCTCAAAAGAACGTGAAGTACAATGTAGAACGTTTGAGCTTGCTCCTAAGACAATGGTGTACAATGTAGAACATTTGAGTTTGCTAGGAACCAAAAAATTGCAATCTATGGAAGCCCTTAGTCAGCTTATAAGTACAAGAAATTTATCGCGTCGGCTTTTCCAACTTCTCTGTGCTTAGAAAAGTGAGTCAGAAAAGAAGAATAATATGTTTGCAAATTTTAGCAATTTATTAATGTATTAGATGAAATGTTGATGTCTAACTCATGAGCATTGTCTAGGATTGTCACCCTTGTTATCAATGCTCAAAAATTGTTTATATTATCATTTATTGTCTCTATGACTTTATGCAAAACCCAAAGATTCAGTTAAAATGAAGGTTGCATATGCACAACCCTAGTGTCCCTATGATATCATAAGAATGCAGTCAATCTATCCCAAAATATCTTAAAACCACTTGCCTGGTGCACCATCTACGAAGCCTTCTAAACAAATTTGCAAGGGTTTTGCTTTCTCTATTGTTTATGTGCTATGAACTAGAGTTGTAAGTTTTTTGTAAAAGAAACCGTTGTTTTGTACATCTTTCTATGCTTCTTCCCTATTCATATAAGTAGAGGTTGAATTAAGCTTTGAGATGTTGCAGCGGTTCCATAGCCAGACAAATAGAGATCAATAACGGCTTAGCATGTTCCGTCATAAAACTCTTTCCAGATTATCCATATCGGAGTAAGTCCCATACTACTCAATCCGACCTCGTTCAACTGTTTCTATGGGACGCAGAGTTTTATCAGAAGCTTTCTAATTTTGATGGTGATATGAGAGCTCGCTTTATGGGGGTTTGTTTTGAAATAGTTATAACATTTGCATACCTTGTTATAGTATACATGGGGACATGACCAACACTAAGGGACAGACTGTTGAATCACAGACACCACGCATGGGATTGAGTGCATCACAGACATGTCTCATCCCATTGAGTCCATCCACTAACATTTGCATCCTCACATGCTGAATGCGACAGCAACTATTGAAGTCCTTCAATTTCACAACAAACCAAGGTTTTAGCTTCTCAAAAGCTCGAAGGCGAATCTTAATTTGTGGATGTTGGTCATTGAACCTCTTGAACAATAACATCTGCATAAAATAAACACTAAACTGTTAGGATGTGTATACCACACCATGCACCATACCATGCCCCACGCTCATCATATTCATTAGACCGAGCACCTTAGTGCTGTGTACGTTACCACGCACCACACCACACCACACCATGCACCACACACATCATAACCATCAAACAGACGATAATAATCTCATGCCACGCCATACACTGCAGAGCACATACCATGCACCACACACTCTACACGCTATACACCATCTACCACACATACCATATAAGAAATGTGTGGTGGTAGCAAGGAGTGGTGGGACATTGTGCAGGGTGGTGGAGTGTGATGGTGGGAGATGATGGAGTGTGGTGGTGGGATATGGTGGAGTGTGGTGGTGGGAGATTGTGGGGTGTGGGTTTGGGACATGGTGGAGTGGGTGGTGGGAGATGGTAGAGTGTAGTGGTGGGAGATAGTGGGGTGTGGTGTGGGACATGGTGGAGTGTGGTGGAGTGTGGTGGTGGGAGATGGTGGGCTTCAAATGTGGTGGTAATGAAGAATACGTGCATGTCATGGTGGGAGATGGTGTGTTTGAAATGTGGTGATAAATGTGGTGGTGGCAAAGATGTGGTGGTAGTCTATGGTGGATAAAATGTAGTGGTAGGATAGATGGTGGGGTGTTAAGTGGTGTGGTGGTGGTGACAAATGTGGTGAAATGTGGTAGTGAGAGATTGTGTGGTGAAATGTAGTGGTGGTGACAAATGTGGTGGATTGGGTGGCGGAGATGGTGGGCTTCTAGTGTGGTGGTAATGAAGAATATGGAGAATATGGTGGTGGGGATTGTGGGGAAGGGGTTGGGGAAGAAGGGGTGGGGTGTGGGGTGGGGTGGGGTTCGGGGGGGTTGGTTGAGGGGGGAGAATAAATAAAATAGTGAATCCACACATATCATACATTTAACATGCACACACCCCAATGACACCATAAATATCACGCACCCCACCCCACACCAGACCACACCACACCACACATCACATCACTTTGATCCTATTTGGTCTGCCATAAACAATTTGCATAGCCTGCTCTTATAACATTTCTGAAATTCGTACCCTGATAATAATTACATACCTTTCCTAATATTAAAAGATCTACCTCTTTATTACTCACTAAATCCTATCCCTGCACTAGATTTTTGGCGTTTCACTCTCAAGCTTCCAACATTATTCCGGCAGCAATGATTAACAGGTTCTGAGACAATAATGGTGTTGCTAGAGTGAGCGAGGATGGCCTGAGGTATGCTTTAACCAAGGCCCGTAACCAGTCTCTGAAGGTGGATATGCCTAAATCCACCTTCTTTGCTGATTTCGAAGCCACCCTAAACCCATTCAACAGAGTGGATGCTGCGCCATCAATGGCTATTTTTGGGGTCGGAATGACATAAAGAGAGCTAAAACAAGGTCTCTGACCTTATGTTACATGCTGCTGCAAAGAGAGGTATAGAATGGGTTATTCGCACTTCAGCATTCTGGATCGGCAACAAGAGGAACTATTGGCCGAGATGGCTTCACACTACGAGGGGATGCAGGAAGCTATGGCGTACCTGATCCTATGCACTTCTGGGATGACTGCACAATGCTTGGATGCAGCACCATTGGATCCAGTCATTTTGGATGCAGCACCATTGGATCCAGTAATACTAGCTCCTCCTGCTGCACAGGAAATGCATGGGTGAAAAATCTCAGGTACAGAGTCAGAGCTTTCAATGAAAAGCCAAATTTGGTAACGTAATGCTTTTTTTTTAACATATTATAAACTTTTGGACAGAGAATGTACTTTCATCTGACATATATTTGTCATTGAATAATTCAACTAAACTTTTAGAACCCTTTATCTGTCATTCTCAAATATTGTTAGACTGTACACACAGACTCAGTAAACGAATATAGTACTTGTAACTCAATTCTGTCATGTTCTAATATTCTCAACATTAAATATTATTTAGCTGCATTTCAGAGTCAACTACACAAAATTCACATGCTGCATACAGTACACCACAATCAATGTACAACACAATAACCACCACATGCACCACCGCACTAAGCACCATAAGAAAACATGAATAACAGAATTTATAAACTAACCTACGATTCCTCCAGATAGTGGGCAGCATATGTTCTTCTCTTACATTTCTCTCTAATCTTCTAGTTCTAACATCCTTTGTGTTAGGAGACACTCTAGTGTTCTCAATCTAAAAATTTTGAATCTTTTCTATCTGTTCATCTGAAATTGCATCGAAACTTTTAGCCCTCTTATAAGAAACCCATTTCCCGCCATTGTAATCAATCTCTGCCCTCTTTTACTTTGCAGGTTTTTTGGGTGAACACCTAAAGCCTTTCCAAGATCTCTCTGGCTTATTTTGTCACTTGTTTCAGAATCTGTATGGCGTGGTAAAGACATTACAAGATAGCTATTCTTGGTTGCTAAGCAGTCATTGCTGATGGAGAGTTTCATCGTCTGCATAGAGTCCCAGAGGCTCCTAATGACAATGCTCTTGGCTTCCAAATCCTTTAATTATTCACCTATAAATTTTTACAATGTTTTATCCCTCAAAAACTAAAATAAAATTTCTTTCTTCATGCTATCCTCAATTCTTTTGGTCTGTTTATGGAAAGACATTAGCAAATTAAGGACAATACGGCGTTTAGTGCTTGTACTTCTTGATGAACCGGATCCTTCTGCCAATTCAGCAAGCTCCAATCTTTCCTCTCTTCTTCTTTTCCTTTGGCGTCTTTTCTTCAGCATTTCTTCTTCCTTGGTTCTTCTTCATTTTCTTCTATCTGAAATGTCGGTTTGTGGACAGATTACCTCGTTGACATCCATCCATAACGGATTGGAGCTTGCAGCAGGAAGCCAAAGAATAGGACGTAGGCAAAGAACAGGAAGGGGTCGAAGAATAGTTTTGAAATTGGAATTTCCCCCACAAATTGGGACTCCATTCTTAAATAAAGGCAGTTGAGCGGTGCCATAATTATAGTTTCATACCACAAAAGTGGCGAATGCACGGCCTCATTTTGGGGGGACGGGGGGACAACCGAATTGGGACACCATAGCGTGCTTTTACCCTTTTGTCTGTCTTTCATAATGTTCTCAGCTGCATTTATGGCATCCAGGGGATTTCACCCTTAAAATTCCGTATCAAACATGTGCGTGACTGGGTAGGGGTTTTTTTTTTGCCTCACCGCTTCATTACTGATCTGAAAAAAATACTGTCTTTGTGTGTTTGTTTCGACGCCGCCGCTTTTAGGGGGTGTCGTGGTAGAACTCCTCACCCGCATGATACGGTAGGGGTGCTTGAAGATCCGAAGCTTTGAACCTCTTGCTTTAATTTTCATTACTCATATTTCTGTTAATCTTTGCATATGTTAGGGGCATAGAGGCCCAAATCCAGCTTAGGTTAATTCGTTAAGTGTCGTCTGCAAAAATGCACTGCGCCTCTGCTAGTTCTTGCTTCTAAGCCCATTATAGAGATTGGCTACTATCTCACGAATGGAGAGAGCGCCCAACAAGATCCAAATTTTGGAAAAAATACAATATAGCAATGCTCAAGCCGCCAAGATGGACGGAAAAAATAAGGCACAAATTAGTCTCCAAAAACGTAAGTAAGAGGCAAATGAGGATGGCACGAATAGTCTTCTTTGCTACGTATGAAGTTTGTGGACCTTGTTCCATTTGAAGTAATTTATTTTGAGAAAGCAGAGGAGCTTCAACTCAACCGGAGTTTCAAGTCAATCGGGTTCTTTTAAGTTTTCTTTAAGGGTCATATTATTTATGCATGAGTAAGGAAAAAATGAGTTTGATCACGTCGCACTCTAGCATCACATTACGGTGTATTTATAAAACCGGTTTAAAACTCGGCCTAGGCCTTAGATCGAAGCTTAAACTGTAGATAAATATCACATATCACAGTACCTATCACATATCACACGCATTCTTGAGAAGCTTTGAGCTCAAGTACCCTTGAGCTCTCGGTGCACCCCTGCGCACTCAATGCATTGGCACTAGTTGCCGTAGCGTAATCCGCAAGGTCCGGTTCTTTGTTGCTATGCTTTGCAAGCGGTGGAGAATTGCCAACTCGACCAACCAAGCAATTGGCTACATATATTGAAGAGATAAAGTTGATCACTTACGCATACAACAAGCCCACAACAAGGATGCATAAATTGCCTCCAAAAATCCCGATAGCAAGTGTGTCTACTCAAGGTATGTGATATGGGTTGATATAATGTTTTTCTATTTTTCTCGATTGTTTATGGAGATGAACTCGATTTTGGCAATACCAGTTAAAGGGCGTTGATGAGGATGAGGGCCTGCACACTTTCTTCATATTTATCGGAAATGTTGTGATATCCAAGGTATATAACAAGATCGGCATTTTGTAGGCTTTGGCTCTTGATAACATTAAATTTTGTGTTTAATTCATAGGGAACAATAATTGACTTCTATTGACACCCTAGTGGAAAGCTGATAACAGTAGGCAAGTTATATTACTGAATTCTGCTGTTTTTCTTCAGATCCTGAAGTTTGACTCCTTTTGTTGTTTTACACAGTTGATGGGCAGGAACTTGGAACCATTTCTAGCCAAGACCTATGCAGTAATTATATCCTTGGAATGATGTATGTGAATTTCACGTGGTTGCAAATTCCTTCTTATGTCTATCAGGGGCATTCTTTAATCTCTATATAGGAGGCCCACCAATGTCAAGAGAAACCAAGTCCGAAATAGGAGAAAGCGTTGCACGGAGATACAACATATATAAATAAACCTAAGGGAATATCAGAGGTCTTGCCTATGCAAGTGACCACATTTTGCATGCATGTCCAGCACTTCCAACAAAGACATTGATTTTGTAACCATTTTTGCTGGCCACATTATGAATATGTCTGCCGCACTCCATATCTTTTGTCATGGCACAAGCTCTTAGCGCTGCCACTACTGTATATGTACTAGAGGATGCACATTATCATTTTCCATTTTCTGATACAGTCTAAGGCCATGTTGTGGTCGGCCACATTCATTATACCCTAACATTAAAGATGTCCAGGAATGCACATTCTGATGATTTGACCTGTTGAAATCCTGCTGAGCATCAAATACTTTGATGATTTAACCTGTTGAAATCCTGATGAACACATTTTGATGAGCATAAAACATTATGATAATAGAACATTTTGATGAGCCTGCTGAACATAAAACATTCTGGTGATTTAACATGAATCATCTGAGTTTAAAAAAAGTAAAGCAACTGGCACCTGATGATAAGGCATTAATTCATGAATTGCATGTTCTGGCTCAACAAGATAAACAGCTATATGAAAAGCAAAAAGAACTCTACAAAGGATTGTTTGATCCCGGCAATGTTCATCAACGTAAGGGACACATGCAATGAAAATTCTTGCATCTTAAGAGATAGATGCAATAAAGTCTTAACCAACGAGACCAGTTTAGACGAGAATGAAGATGCGAGAAATGTCTATTAAACACATTGTAAAATTTTTTCCCTTCTCCACAAACCATTTTTTCTCTGAATAAGGCTACGGCACAAACTCAAGTACAAGATCGGGTAGGGGTATGTAAAACGTAACATAGTCCGGGCGTATATCTACGGTAGGGGGCATGGAAACTGGATTTTCCTATTTACGTATGTAGGGGTTTTCGACCTCCAAAAGTCGTATACAAGGGGTTTTCTGGTGACCCCTTGCACGCACATGAGGTATCTCCATGTGCCTAGGTGAAATCCCCGGGTATGGCATATTCTATGATTTTTGAAAACGATCCTTGGTTTCGATTTATGTGCAGAGGGAGCTTTTTGATGTGAAATGTGATGTTCCTCCTTCTACCAGGTTGCTCACATGTAAAGAAAATTATGGGTCTATTGGCCTAGGAAACTCCTTCCATCTTGTTGCAAAAAATAGATGATTCTAATGTGGCACAATTTGTAGAAGATTCAGGCTATTCTAGCAGCAGCATTGTTTTTAAAGTTGCATATAAAGTGGCACAAAATATATCTTCAACAAAATGATTGTCCAAACTGATTTGTCAAATTACTCAAGGGACAAAATCCATGCTACACATTTATTTAGGTTGTGATGTCCAAAGGAATCTATGGTTTGAGCAGAAATTTATGGACCATTTATAGATCATGGAGAACATCTAGCACCATGGTTAGAAAAGAAAGAATTGGAATTATTAAAAGACTCTACCTTGCCAATTTGAGGATGATAGAAAAATGATGTATCTCAATTAAAAGACCAGATAAATTGACCTCATCATTAGGCCTACCACTAGGTGGTCGCTGAATCTTGGAGGTAGTTTCTCATCATCAGGCTTACCACTAGGTGTGGTTGAATCTTGGAGAAGGTTTTTGTTAAAGAGCCACTAGAGCTTTTGTCACCTAATTCTCGATTTTTATCAGGTAGAGGCTCACGAGAACTAATCCATCTCTTTATGGAGTTAACGATGATATTGCGTCCTCTATTAATTTCACAACAACACCAACCAACAAGAATTCAAGAAGAGAAGAAAACAGGAGGACAAAAAGGAGGAAGTGTCAAAGTACCATGATAAGGAGTCTCTATGCGGAAAGAATGGCGCATCAGGGCTAAAAGCACAGACTCAATGTGGTAAATGGAGTCATATCAAAATACGTACTCAAGCACAAGCTCCAGTTCACAAGAATAAGGACATGGATGCAATTGAGTCTGGTACGAAGAGGAGGAGGCCCTTCCGATTGCAAGGGAGAAGGCCAAGATCAAGGCAAGTGTCCAATGGTAGTGAAGACTGTAGCAGCAAAAAGCCCAAGAAGTGGAGCTCGAGCATCACCATCAAAACAAATTCAAATGCAACTAACCCTCCAATAATAAACCGGGAAATAACAGTTGAAGCAGGAACATAACTAGACATAAGACACTACCTTATTTAGTCCTGAGGCCATACAAGAAGAAGGAAAATTGTTCGTTGAGCCTCATTTACCAAAGGACATTTGAGTAAGGAATTGTGAATATTTGATGATGGATAACTTGTGCTTATGGTGTATTATCATGACTATTAACCCCTAATACTGTAAAATATGATGAAGCAATTAATCTACTACTATAATGACATTGAAGACATCATTCCAATTTGATAGCAACTACATAACTTAAAGGCTTTACCACACAAATTAGCTTTGAACTACTTTAATAACCATGTTAAGAAAAAAAAACGTGCATTAAGAAGTGTCAAATAATCTAGAGTTATACAACAATCTCAAAGTAAAACCAAGAATAAAGTCCAGGATTTTAAGATGCCAAAAGTCATATCAGGACATAAACAACCTTGTAACAAGAAGCAAGAAAAAAACTTCCCTAATTGATTTGACCTTGTACCTCTGCCTCAAGCCTGCCCTACTGCTAGTTACATCATGCCACATTGATAGTGTCCATGAGGACATATGACGGATCCCCATAGACTTGAACACAGAGACTTGATAATGCCCCTTGCTGGGCATAATTGTAAATGTTTCTGCTTCAATATTGGCATCCATAAGTAACCACTTGTATTTCTAAAACCTATAATGTAGATGCATCCATAAGTAATTACTTGTATTTCTAAAACCTCTAATGTAGACAAATACTCTCTGAACAACACATATTTTCACACCTTAAAATTTCATCATGTGCTTTCCAAACAAAGCACTTTAACATGGAAGGGGCAAATGAAGATCCATTAGAACCCAGAATTCATTCCACTTTTGCCATACTGCCTCCTTACAAAAGACAATCTTATACGAGTCTGTTGGGCCTGACCTGCTAGATGAGTTTTCAGAAGGATCTGCAATGTCATCACCACCTTTTTTCTTTGATTTTCTTGCAGTCTTCTTCTTCTCCTGTATAATTGTCTGCGACAGAGTCCGCTCCAGCAGCTTGAATACCTCAGACTTTGACCCGAGTCTGGTGGGTAATGGGCAGCCATATTCCACCCACTGTTGACGGGCGTGGCGCAGTTGTTCCATGTATGGACTGCAATAGTACAGACATTGAATCAATATCATAGAATAGAAACACGCCGGGCGCGATTTGAATAGAATTGATCAACAGAAAAATCACGCCTGGCGTGAAATGAATTAAGTTACTAATGCAATTCACGCCAGGCGTGCTTTCAAATCAATTGAATTCACGCCAGACGTCCTTTCAAATCAATTGAATTCACGCCAGACGTGCTTTCAAATCAAACCAATTCACACCAGGCGTGCTTTTAAATCAAAACAATTCACGCCAGGCGTGCTTTCAAGTCAATTAGTTTGATTTGAAAGCACGCCTGGCGTGAATTGTTTTGATTTGAAAGCACGCCTGGCGTGAATTAGTTAGGAATGATACCACACCACGCGTGAATTTAATTGAATTGAAAGCACGCCTGGCGTGAATATTAAAGTGCTAACATCCTAATGTAGTTAGTTACCTTTTGTATAGAAATGTCTTCCCCATTTCATTCAAAGTTGCACTAATCTCAGCCAAATCTGCAGGTGAAGTATTGGCATCCAAGAGACGACACCTCCTATACGCTTAGTGATTGTAGAACACGCTTTTGGCACATTTTAAAATGCCCGCCCGATGAGGGCCTTTGTGCCTCAAATGTAATGCCGCCTGGTCGATGATGATGAATTTAATGTTATCATTTAACATTAACTCCTCGAAGTTCGTCCACACATCAGGCTTGTTCGAGATCATATCCCAAGGTAACACATCCGCTGGCATAGGCATTTGACCTGGATTACTAATCATGCTCTGAACAATCTCCATGGCATGTGCCGGATCATATCTTCAACAACATAAATGGAGCTTGGTGAACGGATGAGGGACTTCACATGGATCGCAAAAGTTTCCTTAAGACCCAATGGATAATGGTCAGATTCTATTCGCCTTTTGTTCATGGCCTCTAGTCTGCGCCACCACCGGCCTTTTCATTCTAAAAAATGTAAGCCTCCATGGCTTCGACAACCCGCAGTTGAACATCCTTCCCTAGATTTAGGACCCTCCTAGAAGCTTTCAAGTCAGCTAATTCCCTAGCTTGCTGCAAATAGTGACTTGGTGTCTGGTTTATTGAGCATGCCTCTACGCATTGTAACCCCTTGGCAAATAGATATTGGCGAATCGCTACATTGGTGGGCCAGCCATACTTAAAACATGTCTCAACATTCACATCCGCCTTCATGAACGTATCCTTGTATGCGGTAGCTCTACAAGAGTAAGTCCGAAAGCATCTTTCTTCTCGCTTATGTGTAATCTCCAAGAGCAATTTGCGCTTGGTGTCGCCCTCTTCCTCACAAGAGATTAGGATCCCTTGTTTGGTCATCTTATCCGCTTCCTTTTTTCCTCGAGAAGAGAGTTAAGTCGAGCTTTCCATTTGTCTTGGCAAGGTCAACGTACCACTCGGCACCCTCGTCCATTTCCCTCTTCGTAGGGTGTGTGGTTAGTGGTTGCTATAAGAATCGGCCCTTCATCATCTAAGGTGAGATCATATGGTACTGCATCTGGGTCGTCTACCCTTGGTTTCTTGCCAGGAATAGAACCCGAATTATTAGGGGTTTTCTTCCTCTTGGGCACCGCAAAAGAAGATGAACATTTTTAGAGTACTTTTCGTGAACAAGAGATCACGCTTGGGCGCATTTAAATCTAAATTAGTACAATTCACGCTATGGTTGGTAGCTCCTATTATGAACTATGCTGTCGTGAATTTGAAACTAAATTAGTTTGCATCCACATTTTAAGCTACATACCCCTTTTATGAATCCATATTTCACACTATTTAACCTCATTGAACATTGTTATCTCCAACTGCCTAACACCGCTATATTCTATAAAAGCAGCAAAATTATGTTCTACAAAATGGACAATCGAGCATTAATCGATGGTAATACTTAAAATTCATGCAAAGCATAATAACTCAAATTCATGCAAAGCATAATAACCAAGGCAAGGAAATAACTCAAATTCATGCAAGCATAATACTCTCTACACAAAGGTGTATTCAGCGGACAAATTAAATACCTTTGAATAGGAGGGGTCTGATCAACGCCCTCTAAAACTTGAGAAGTGCCGGGTTTTGAGATTCCTCTTCCACCGCTTCCTCGGCCCCGTCCGCCTCGACCGCCTCTCGTTTTAGAAGACATCTCCGGAGTCACCTAGTAAATGTAAGTCGCTGATATGCGCCGAAGCCGCCAAGAAATAGCCGCCGAAATGCTCGAGAAATAGCCGGGCAAGAAATAGCTTTTTCTACTTGCATAAGAGAAATTTGAATTTCAAGAAAACACAATATGCAGTTTTGAAATATTCTTGACATATAAAAATAATAATGACGAAGATTCACTTTCAAATAAAAAAAAAGAACCCGTCCGCCGACTTCTTTCATTGAGTTTTTAAAAAGCAATCTATCGTGTTCTTGCATTGATTACATTTATCCCGCCTAAATGTAATAACCTAAGCTTTCTTCTAACTCGAATTTTTCCTGACCGCCTGAGTTTCCATAGCGCCTGTGATTTCGAGAACTCGAATCAGCTTCTCAAGAATGGCTACAGAATTCTGGTACTCATCTCATTCCTATAGCTTGAACATCTTCTTTTTTATTTTGGGATTGCTTTGGGTTCCGTGCCAAGGAACGCCAGATCTTCGCCGCGATGCGGCGCTCCTTCCCGCTATGCTTTTGCGGGATTGTAGTTGGGCATTTTTTACGAATCCAGCGCCAAAGATTCAATGAAAATCTTGGACCAAGAATTTTTTTTTTATGGGTTGTTGCTCTGTACGAAATTTTCCGACCCATTTTGGATTCTACTCGGTCTCATTTTGGCGCTTGGTGATTACGATTTTGGCACCTTCTTGGAACATGACTAGAGCATATCATATTATTGATAGGCTCACTTGGTCGGATTTTCTCGTAAAAGTGATGAAGAAATGTTTATTTTAGGATTCAAAGCGTTTGGAGTTGCTCCTGGAGCCGATCTTCCAGGGTAAGATTCGTCACATGGTTTTGCTCCTGGAGCTGATCTTCCAGGGTAAGATTCGTCACATGGTTTTATTTTGTGTTGAGTTTTAACTGCTTTGCACCTTTCTAATCGAATGATTCGTAAAACCCCGAGTTTGAATTGGAGTTCCTCTTTTAAACTTTGATATTGGAAGGTATGATTCTTTAGAGTTCCTTCCAGGTAAGATTCGTCCACGTTGTTTTATTTTGTCATGAGTTTTAACTCTTTGCGGCTTTCAACGAACAGATATAGAAGACCCTAAGTTCCATTGGAGTTCCTCTTTCGCTTCTGGAAGGTGCGATTCTTTATTACGTTGCCTTTAAATCTTGAGTTCTATTTAAATTTTCAGTTTGTTTAAGCAAATCCGACTTTGACATGCAGGGCACTATCAATGCAACATATATGGGGCTTATCTGCATTGTTCACGATAGGTCGGTTTTCTATCTTCTCTCCTATATTCTGTACAGGTTGCTTTTTTGTTTTCTCTCCTATATTCTGTAATATTGCAATTTGTGTGCCCATATATTAAATTCATAGGATATGATATAAATATTAACAAAGATTATCATTAAGTTACATTCATGGACTATACTCTCACCGGGTCCTCTACACCATGAATCATCTTTAATTCTCAGATAATGTGCCATTGGGGCATTTCTGCATCCAAGACGCCACATACGTTGAAACCAAGCCAATTTAAAATGCACCTTGATCTTTTGGCCCAATACAATATCTCCATCAACCTGCTATATCCGTTATCAATTCGCTTACGGTTCTCTGCTCACAAATTATAGTGACTTCACCGATTTCAAGTATCTCTTCACCGCATGTTTTGTCAAAGAATTCTTCCTTGGCAATCCATAGTTCTTCACATATCTCATCAAAGCGTAAGCTGCCAATAGCATCCCGCACATCGCACGGTTAATTAATTCATGAAGGCTCCCTTTATGTTATTTGGAACAATCTTTTGACAAGCTTTTTTCAAAACTAAACTCATATATCTTTCATGTATAGCCCCCTTTCTCAAAATCACTGCTCAGGTTTCTTCATTTTGAGGCCATATACTCCGGTATACCTACATGCAAACTATAACTGCTTTTGTGTGCTAAAGTTTCTACACATGCCCCAAAAATCGCAATCTTCGCTTGACAATTTTGTTCACCTTTGCTCCTCAACAAAACATTCTGAGGCTTCAGATCACAGTGGACCGCATTCTTCTTATGCAAGAATCGCATTCCCTTGGCTATTTGAAGTATTATTAGGAAGTATTTTTATTTGAAGTATTATTAGTATAGGACGCCTTGAATATGAGTAAAGGTAGAGGCAAGGAGTTAGATGACACTCTAAATAATGACGAGCAAAACGTAGTTTCCCACCCAGATTCTTATTCACACAAATACGAGCAGATTCTTACTGTTGAAGTTGATTGTTGATTTGCAATTGAAGCTTAATGCAACAAAGTGCATTAGACATGTGTTTGCTATGGTGTTATTTTTCTTGAGGCCACCTATTATCTTTGCTTCTTATACAAGACTATTAGAAGTATCTTTATGGCCTTTGTTCTGGCAAGATCATACTTCGTCAAACAAGGTACAAATGTCTGCTGTTGGAGTTTCAGATATATGACAGAGATTAAAGTGCTCCTTCAGTTCCTTAGTTGCACATGCATAGGATAAATTAAAGATGGCAACTCTGCATTAAGAGATTTAATGTAGCATGTTCTCTTTCTATCCCAAAGCTCTTTTCGTAGATAAATAGTTGTTTTTGTATAATCTGTATTTTCCTGGAACTATATCATCTGGATGAGGCAAGCTGAGTTCCTGTTGGCATTGGTTCAAAAGGCAAAATAGGATATTTTTTAAGGTTCAATATGTTTGGATACACAGTGGTAATGTGAATTTGTTCAAACTGTTAGACATGTAGACATGGTTGAAAAAAGCATATCTTTGCTACTACCCATACATGATTGTATTTCTGTGCATCTACTGTTGCATTCTTTTAATTTCATCTGTTTAAAAGTTGCCTTAAGTAGTATGTTGCATTCATTAAACTTCATCTGTTTAAAATTTGCTTAAGCAAAGAGTATGCCATTATCTCTTTGTTCATTTTGCAAAAAGAGGTAATGCTTTACAAGAGGTCTTCTCGGTATTTTAAAACCCATGCTAAATAACCACATCATGTTGCGGCTTTGGCTACCATGTCATTTACTAAGACACGCTTGGTCCGCTTTTATTAGAACGCTTTAAGGCAATTTGATAACAAGGATGCCCACCATGGTCGACCAAGAAGAATTAAATTTGAAGTGTCCATAAGGCAAACTTGACCACTTCATTTGTCACTCTGTCATTTTTTTCCCAAAATATTTTTTTTTTAATCTTTTCTTCTTTTTGGTGCAGAGGAAAGCATGGCTTATATCAGAATATAGTCAACAGTTCAAGTTATGTAGCCAAGAGGCAAATCTTGATAGATTATGTAGACCTGCTAAGCATTGAAGTCCTATTTGTTAAGTATTTTATTTACGTTTTGCAAGTTAAGGAAAATGGAAGATTTATTGTGAAAAAGGTTAATGGGATATTCTACTTTGGAGATTCCTCATTGACTGTGGTTTATATTACTCATCTATCCTACTCCAATGTGAGTTATTTTATTCTCTTCTACGTGAATCTCCTTTTAATATTATGTCTTTGAATGCCAGAATATGATGAAGTGGACTATGTGTTGAATTATAATTGGATGAGTACTGAGATGCTGGGGCACACTGTTTCATGTCAACGTTGAGATTGTTGTAGCATGTAATAAGTAAGGCATTGGCATTTTTATTAATATAGTTTTGCTTACACATAGATATTCATCTGGAGGATGTCTCCAGCTTGCAGTTTCATTTTTGGCAAACTAAGAAGATGTATATGCCATAGATTGGACCAGAAAAATAGAAAAAATAGAGGTGTGCAAATGTTATGACGAACTTGATGAACTTGATTTACATCTGGTGTGTTCATTTTTTATGTTTTATGTATCCAGTACTATGTCTCCCATGAAGATTTCAGACACCCTTTGGGATTTGTGATCAAGTCAATAGATGTTAATTTGGGAAGTTTGGGCGCCCTTCTATTCGATTTGTGATCAAGTCATTCAGATGTTAATTCGAGAAGTTTGAGTATCAAATTTGAATAGGTCTTCCTGCCAGTTATGCAATGACATAAGTATTCTATCAAGAAGAGCTCTCAAAACAATCATGTTATTAGAGTATGCCACAGTTCTTAGGCGTTGGAGCAGCTTGGATAGGTAGCCTATTAGACAACTCCATATTCAAAACCTAGCATCCTTACCCTGGTTTCGGGGATCCCGGAGGGGTGATACCGGAGGACGGGATCCCCAAGAGGTGTGATCCCGGAGGACGGGATCCCCAGCTATCAAGAAAAAATCTTGGCCCTTATAGGATTTTTGGGGCAAATTTGTTAATGGGATTTTTCTCCCTCGATCCCACCGAATCGCATGGGATCAGTTAAGAGCTGGCCTGAATCGGGAGGGGAAGGGGATCGTAGATGCGAGGAGGAAGCAGGTGGCCTTGCCACCAAGACCGGGCCTCGCCCAATCCGCAAAACAAAGAAAAATCGCAAGCAGATTAACCTGTGGGATCCCGGAGGAGGGGATCCCATTTGGGGATCCCGGAGGGCAGGATCAACCCAAACCAGGGTAAGTCTATCCTGAACCGTGCCTGTGTAATGCTAACGTCTAAATATTTTTGCCCACAATGCAGGTGCTGTTGACCTCACTTAGGGGGTTGTGCATGTGTTTCCTGGATGCAAACATCCCAATATTTCGCCTTTGCACGCACCGCTGACCTTAATGCAAGGAATAAATTGTGATTGCATCCTTAAAACTCCATATTTTGGCTATTATAAGCGCATGCATTGTATCCATATTGGATGCTATTTTCTCATTAGAGTTTGAAATAAAATTCATGGAAATCGCTTTTTATATATTTTGTCTGCTTGAGAAGGAACTTGTGCAAAGCCTTTTTAACTGCAAAGGAAATAGTGTATGGCATAAGCTTTCTATTTGATAATGATATTTAAATTTCGCTGGCTATTTGTTTATTTGGCGTGTAGACTACTTCAAGCGCTTCTTTAGAACCGTTAGATAATACTAACTTAATTTCCCATGAAAAGTCCCGGTGTAAAAGTTGTGTGGGGATATTGGGTCTATTTCATGTTGCACAAACCTTTGTAGAATACCTACATTTCTTGAAACATGAAAGAGTTTCATTATGCATCCAATATAATAATCCTATAAGGGGAGATCACCCCAAACATCCATGTACATTGTTTCAACAACCCAACATTGTATAGGAACAACTCGACATCCATCCATGAGTATTGAGGCCCTCTCCAAAATCCAACAACTACCAAATATGAATGAACCACCAAATAACTATCAATACATAGCAAACACATCATGAAGTTTCACATGCTTGGTATTCATGAAGATTGACATGTTTGATCTTGGAGGCAACGGATGCATATCTCAAATCCAAATGCATATCCTTTGACATTGTGTGAAGCTATGATGTATTGTACATGTTGTGTAGCACATGTTTTATTGCACGTGTGCATCGAATTTGGATAAGTAGAAATACATAGTAGCACAATATTGAGTGCTTGAAATTGATTATAAAAATATACCAATTTCTACAAATTGCATTTTAGGAGGGTAAAGGTATTTTGTAAAATAACACATCATCTATTTTCTTTTATTTTCCATGAGTATATCCATTTCGTATCCTCTTCAGTTACCATTATGCAACTATTTTGCACTCCCATTTCGATTACAAAAGGCAAGTTTCCATTTATTGCACATTTAGGATTTAGAGCTTACGAGTAAGTTTACAGGTTTAGGGTTCAAGGATTTATCATATTATGATACATGAATTTGAAAAACTTGAAGGATAGCAAGCCTCATAGATGGAGCATGCAATGATATCAACCATACAATCACACACCTAGATTTAGGGTTAAGGCTTTGGGGTTTAAGATTTGTGTTTAGGTAGAATATTCTTACTATATATCAAGTATATTTTACAACTCTTAAAGGAGACAATATCAAAAGGTTGATTTGCCAAGTTCTATTTTGTTTTAGAGAAACACATATTTATAACCATGGATTGTACAAAATTAAACAGACTGATGCATCATTCTATTAAGGTAGACAATAATGGAATGGCAGCAATCTTATTTTGCAATATCTGATAGCCTGATTGCAATCATGCTTGACTATGCATCTACTCATTCTATTCCACCCTATGCTATGCTTTTATTATTCCTATTTGGCGCGTCTATGGCTAATGTTCGACACACCTAAACCCTAAACCCTAAGTTATTACCACATATGGGGAGGATTGCATCTAAAACTTTTTCTTCCACCTACAAACTCCATGATGTCTACTATTCTACATGTCCATGGTAATGCCCGGCATCGCCGGGCACACGTTTCTATTAATTTCTAACTAGTAATGGTACCCAGCGTTGCTGGGATTTGAGAATGAACGGATCCATGTGCCTGTACGTGAACAATGGAGGATTATATTTTGGTGGACAATGAGTTACGACAAACAAACATGGATCCAATTATTTATTACATATAAAAGGTGCACAACGCTGGGCACTGTTTTTAGTTACCTAGAATTTTGTCCATTGAGCGCGTTCATTAAGCGTGTAGGTGTGTCCATTGAGCAGGGATTTTGGTAAAGTTATTATATAAATGTACATTAGTATTTGTTATGTTCCTACTATAACATGCGTATCTTAATGCTTTCATAAGTGTGTAGGTGTGTCCATTAAGTAGGGCTTTTAGTAGTATTATTATATGAATGCACATTAGTACTTGTTATGTTTTATTATAACATACGTATCTTAATGCAAATTGAACATGCATAGGCAATAATGTTTTTCTGAATAAGTCTCGGATAGTCCTATTTTAAAAAAACATGACCAATCATTGATACCAAAAAAGTGACATTTAAATAGATACATGTTCATCAATTGACTGCTGCCAAAGAAGATAATTTAGAAGCACATTTTGCAAAGTGTAAAGAATATGATATTCGTGTACCACGCCCTCTATTTCCATTAGTTCAGAGCACTTCAATGCTTCTGACCAGAGCACATCAATGCACATCAATGCTTCTGATCTGAGCACTTCAATGCAACTTCAATGCTTCTGAGCATGATTCAGGTTAATAATATTCTAAAATTGTTGCAGCCCAAAAGATAACATTGTAAACTGGTTTCTATCAAATATTTCTTTTCTCCCTCCTACTGAGCCACATTTGACATATACATACAAATTAATAAGATTTCGAACATAAAGATCCTCCATGAAGAATAAGAATGTGTTTTTGTTCTACATTTCAATAGTGGCTACAAATACAAATTTTAAACTGAATAGCTAAGATATTATTAGCATGGATTCTCTTTGCAGCATAGCCATTTTGCTCGAACACTATTTGTAGCTGTCTAGTATGTCCGAAATCATGCCTCAAAATTCCATGTCCTTTGAAAGAGGATTGAAATGTCAAGAACCAGTTCAGTTAATTTATTGCGTATCATGCAATGCATGTTTGCATTTTCTAGTCCAAGTCAAATGCATGTCGGGCAACATGTTTGCCCCATTCCACATTCGAGACAATTTTGCATGAACCAAGCAAAGTTCTCCAAGACGTACCATCTGATACAATTGCCAAATTGTTAATCAGAGAATTTGCTTCACGAAACCATCCTATCCTGTCAAGAAGGCCAATCATGCAGCATAATGCTTCATAGAAGGTGCATTGCAATTGTAATTTGCAATGAAGGCAAACCAATGACAATCAAAATCCACTAAACCACTATGGCTAAGGCAAACAAATTACTACTAAAAGGGATTCTAGAATGGGACTCGCATGAAACCAACAAACCGCCCGAATACCAAAGGACTTCCTTACAAACTAGGATCGAGGACGAAGGTCACAGGACGAAGGCTAAAGGCCGGAAAAGGACAGCAAGAAAGAAACGCCAAATTGGCCAACCCAAGCAGGGAGAAGCCCCTCCCCTGCTTGGGAAACAATTCAAAGAGAATAAGGTACTGCTGAGAGAGAAGACTTAGACTTGCTTCTCATTCATCTCAGCAGATTTTCTACAATGGAGGATAGTGGGTAGCCGCACACATGCGAACTACCCAAAAAATAAAGGGAAAATCCAATTATATCATTTGGACCCCAACAAAATACAATGCTAATAGAGATTGGGCTAGTGTACCCGCCGAAAGCTTATCACCGGATTAAAAACCCCACCCTTTCGGGTTTTCGAGGAAAACCCTAGTGATAAGCCTTCTTCGGCAAGGGGGCTTGGACAAACGCAAGGCATAAAAATCGCTCCCAAAACCCACGAATGGAAAAGCCGAAACAGATGCTGCTCGCTAACCTGTACCTGCACATCACCAACAAAACAACAAGACAAAACAAACCTCCCAAAGTGGAGGGGCTGATTACGCCGCGCCACGCGCGATAAAAATACAAAACAAAGAGGGGAGGGTGGGTTCAAAGAGAATAAGGTACTGCTGAGAGAGAAGAGGAAGCGCCGATGAGATGTTGATGCAGAATGGCGCCTAAAATAGCGAACTCCCAACCAGAATGGGCATGCGCCGCCCGCATGCATGCAAAACGAGCATGCTCGTCCCATTCTAGAATGGCGATCCGATGTCTCGGATCGATGGGAATAAAACCTTTCGTTTGCATTTCCATAAGCAATTGGAGTGCATCTTTCCTCTGGCAGTGTTGTGCATGTGCTGCACTCATGGCTCCAAGACACCACATTTTACTGCAGCATCACATCTTGACAATGAAGAGCCGGCAGGCTTTCTTAATGCAGCCATTCTCCATATAAACCATCATGGCATTCCATGAGTAAGAGACATGTACCTGAAAGATGTTTCATTGTGACATAAGTAGCAGCCAGGTAGTCCAAGAAATCATATCCCTCTCAGGCATTTGCTTGAAAAATTCAAAGCTTTTTCCATATTTCCCAGTTGAGTACAAATTGAGGTCATTGTACTCCAATGACATGCAGGCATTAAGTAAAAAAGTCCAAGAAATCATATCCATCTAGGCATTTGCTTTAAAAATTTAAAGCTTTTTCCATATTTCGCTGTTGAGTACAACTTGAGATCATTATACTCCAAGTGATAAAAAAAAAATCTGATAGCCTCTGCCAGGCATCCTTGCTTGCAATAACCAGGGCAGACTATATCATGCTTAGGCATTTGCTTAAATAGTCCAGGAACCTCCTTGGGATGCCCTACTTGTACATAAATATCAATCATCATATTCCTCGTATACAACACATCATGGATTTACCATGCTTATTACAGCATACATCAATCAGATACAACTTAAAATGCAACTCATGTATAGATTAATTACCTTAGGGCAGTTCTTCCCCTTATGCTCAAAATTTCCAAATCCAAAAGCTGCTCACAGACCGCATCAAAGGCAAGAGGCCGCGAAAAGACCTGCTACATGAAGCAAGTCATATGTTCTCGGATATGTGGAAAAGGCCTCGCACCTGCACATCATCACATCTTGTCTTGTTAATAAATTGTAGTGACTATATCATGCACATATGAATAAGATTTTATTTCTTCTCACCAGTCATTCAAGGTACCAATCAAGCCCCTGTCATATATTATTCCAAGGGAATTCACTCCATAGGATGATACCACATTCATCACCCATACTGGATCAACCATCATTCAATTAAATTAAGATTATGTCTTAATTTTGGGACAAATTTTATATTGCGTGTTTTTAGTGACATATTCAAATTCTCAAAGTCTTATGTGAAAAGCACAAAAATATAATATCATATTTCTTTAAGGAAAGACAACATTTCACAATATAGCATAATAGCACGCAAATGATAGAAGAAAATGATGAAAAAATTTGAGCACGACAGTGTTATTACAGCAGTATGCACAAAAATAAAACACACAACCGAGTTTCATAAAGTTGTGGATCACCAAATAAAAAAAGCATTCCATGCTACTTTTTATAGAACTAGAATGTTTTTCCTCCATCTTCCACATTCCATCTTTTAGAACTCCAATATTTCTCCTCCACCTTTTAATCTCTGAATCCTAATGTAGATCAATTCTTCACGGTCCAAAGAAGAATTCAGCCTAGCATATTTCTTCTTGTAAGCATCGTGCCATTACGACCAAAGCTATGATAGTGAAAACACAAAGGATTAGTCCATCAAAATTCACATGGAAGAAGATTCACATTTTCGAAATTGGGCTCATAATAAGAAGCGGATAATGTAAGAAGATACACATTTTCAAATTGACACTATCCACATGAATTACGCTACCAAAATCGCTTTGAAAATAGAGTAAAAAATATATTCTAAACCAAGAACTTTATGGTACCTAACATCATGAATAAGCTTAGATATAGTCAATATAGCAATCGTAATGGTGTACTACAAAAGTATTTAGTTTACCTTGAAAATACGCTGAAACGGGTGGTTTTTCTCCAAAATAGGCTTACTTATAAACGCATCCCATCACCTAAAAAATAAGCCAGAAAAGACCAATTTAACTAAAAGATAGGCTTAAATAGAAGTTATTTGTTATCTAAAGAAAGTTGGATAAAAGCCAAAAAAAGAGCACGCTTAGCGTGGTTTTTCAAGCACGTCTACATTCTATAAAACATGCTCATATGTAGAAGAAACGAAAATAAAAAAACAAGGAGAAACTTTGTTGCTATGAATCAGCTAATTAGATGCCCTAAACTCATCCCCGACACATACATACCTTAGAAAATGAGCAAAGGAACCCTTCTAATCGGCTATTGCAACCTCAGCACGAAGAACAAGCTCTGAAGAAGAAGAAGAAGAAGAAGAAGAAGAAGAAGAAGAAGAAGAAGAAGAAGAAGAAGAAGAAGAAGAAGAAGAAGAAGAAGCGCAAGAAGAAGCAATCTCGGCAAGAAGAACAGATTTCTGGCACCATGGCAAGTGGAAAAGGAGTTGTTTAGGCCATTAGAAGTGCTGATCGAGTGTCCGCACCGCATCCTTGGTCTGTGAAGATGGCGCCCTCATGATGATCATGACAGCAAAAAAGGTCTTTCCCCTTGCTTTTATCCATATCTGCATTTGCCTTCCTATCGATCTTCAGATTATGATGTATCTATCTCCAGATGCAAATGTAAAAGAAAGAAATACCTGGTTTAACAGAAATGGGCGTATACCTTTTCTTGATCGTCATTGTATCTAGCAGTCATTGTATCTAGCAGAAACAAGCTTGTGGGTCTTCAGAAACGGGCTTGTAGAATCTTGAATGTCGCTGGAGAAGGGCTCCAAGGGCTCCAAGAGGTAGTTTAGGCGGGCAATAAAAAATGGGCTCCAAGAGGTAGTTTAGGCGGGCAATAAAAAATGGGTGAGCGGGAAAATAAGATTCAAAATAATAACTGAGCGGGAAAAATCAGAATAGAATTATTTACGGACGTTTTATACAGAACGTTTTATACAGAACATAACAAGTTGGGACGGCCTGGCTCTGGATGCCCATGGATGCCCAAGCACGAGGCTCTGGATGCTCAAGCACGAGACTTGACTCTGGATGCACAAACACAAGACTTGCTGAGTCGTTAGCTGAAAATGTTGCCATTCTTGCAACTACCAGAGGTACAAATCAATATTTCTTCTTGTACTTACATCTCAAATGTTTTTAAATGTTATTCTTAGTTTTATCCTGGAACCCATGAATACTAGCTTTGCTAGTGTTGCCTGGTGCCTGATACAGCCGATATAATGCTAGATAGAAATGATTTCACCTCTTTTTCTTAGATACATCACGTGAATATGCATAAAATGATCCAAAAATATATTTCTGTATGATTCTGCCTTTGTCTACTGAGCTAGATCATTTTGGAGCAGACAAGTTCATACATTGCCCAGCCCTTCCAATCTTCTGAGTTTGCCAAAACAACTAAAGCAGAGCTAATTACACCACTCTAAAGCACGTTAGGGCCTTGTTTACCATTCTTTTCCTCGCCACAAGACCTTTCGGTTTGCCATTCTTTCCTCGGCACATCGCAGACCTTTCTAGTTTGCCATGCTTTCCCCGCCATTGCACCTTTCTCGTTATGCAACAAAAAGCAATCGATTTGCACATATTAGAGGAATACTAAATCACACGCTAGGCATGAATTGCACTTGTAAGGGCTTTGAAAAGGAGCCCTGCTTCGAAAAGCTGTTCAAATAATGCAATAAAAACTGGGCAAAGCTTTGATTTAGCAATAAGGTAATCATTTGGCAGCAGACTATTATTGCAGATTTTAGAAAGGCACTATGAGCCTCCATGATGTCAACCACGGTGAGACTAATGGAAGAATCACCGCAGCCCGATTTGCATTTGTGATGGAATATAAAGCACTTGCTCATGATCGATGGAATCTAATTCACGCCAAATGCGATTTGCCCTTTTCAACAACATGATTAGATCTAAATCACGCCAAATAAGATTTGTAGTTCTACTAGAATCTAAATCACACAATGTGATTTGCACTTGACTAATTGCAACAAATGCCCCGGCAATTTGTTGAAGATGCTAAATCGGCCAAGGCCAACCTCCCCGCCAATGCAAGAATTGCTCATCCGATTCTACCTTCTTATATATTGCATCACCGCTTCGGCCCCCACCTAACTCGTGGATGCAGATAGTATGTCTAGGCGCGGTGTATTCCAAACCGACGGTTTTGCCAAAGAATCTCAACCCTAAGTTCATCGATTCAATGAACCATAGCACACCGCATATTTCCTTACCAAGGTTTTATTTTAGTCCTTTCTAACCATATCTATAATATCCACCCATATAATATAGGCAACACCTTAACCACAAGCCCTTATACACCATCCTTTATGTAATCAATTTTGAAGATAAAACCAATTCCCATAATGTCATTGCATTCTATAACTTGTTTGCACATGGTATTCACTAAGCATAGGTCAAAAAAAGCTATCCATCTAATAATAATGCAAGCCGCCTCTAGGTCCCCCTGGTTCTTTTCCTTTTATATTCTTCGTGACCAAACATTGTTTCTCGCCAAGAAATTTATCACCGCCACCACATTCCGTGATAACCAAAGACAACACCAAATTATAACCAAAGACAAAGACCAAATTTCAGATAACCACACACATTCCAGATAACCAAAGATAGCACCAAATGTATGCCGATAACTCCAAAGATGTGGAAATCCTGTTTATTGTGCCACAATCCTTGCATTATAACATTAGTTTATTGTGCCACAATCCTTGCATTATAACATTAGGAGCATGACTTTCTCCCTCTATCTCATATTTATTTTCTTGCCACTATGTAGCATATACTAGGTAATGTTAATTGATTTGTACGAAATCTCACATGTTCAAAGGTGATGTTTAATGTTTAGCATCATTGTTAGCTATGGCATTTTATTCATGTATTATGCAAATATTGTTTATATTATTAATATTCTTTGATGTAATACATACAATTTTTGTCTTTCAGACGAAATCTCATCTTGATATGAAGCTAAGGGGCAAGCACTTCATTGAACTAATAGTGCAACTTGTACAATGCTAATTGACTTAAAACCACGTTGGTATGGCTTGAATTGCATTTAAATACACATTTTGACGTATTTTGAATTGCTTCTACAATCAAGCTCAGGCCCTAAATCCACCATTTTATGCTCCAAACAAATTTTTGGCGGATGATTTCCTGGGCCATTTTATGCCTATTATGAATAATCTGGCTATGGGGATGACAATGCATGAGGTGTTAGAATCACATCTAGAACTGGACATAAGAATTGACAGGGAACCACACCTTGTCTATTATGTGGAAAAACATGGATTGGTGCCATAATATTTTATTTGAATACATCATTGTTTTTATTGATATTCATTTCATATATTCACTAGAAAAAGTGCCCAGCGTTGCTGGGCTTTTGTCAGGTTTAAACTAAATAATTAATATAAAAAAAAAAGGTTTATGACGTTGGGTATTATGTTCTTCAAGCAATGGTTTGCTTGGTTTTTAATGCAATAATGTTATTTTCATAAGATGTCATATGTCCTTGTTCAAGTATTCAAAGATATTGCTAAATTTATAATGCATAGTACCTACATGTCCGTGTTTAGGAAAGGAGTATGTCATTTCAACAAACGCTTATAACACCTTAACTAAGATGCATGCCGTACATAAGTATAAAATATTCCAAGGGCTTGGTAGGAAGCTGTCAAAGTATTCACTTACAAAACTTTTTTCGTAAGATTACTGCAATGTCCATACACCTAGTGGTTTGGCTATGGTGTATGGAAAGTGGCTAATAGCCTTTGCTTTGTGTGCATTCATGGACCACCAACATGGAAAAATTTCACTCATTCATTTGAATTGTGATGGCAAAGCCCAGGACCATGGTCCCATGTGGGAAACAACATGGACAGTTTGCAATCCATAACCCCAGGTGGCTTTTTAACAGCTTTACTAGTAAACGTGTGCCCGGCGTTGCCGGGCTAATGTCCTGGCATGTATTTTTACTCGGCCTTTAACGTCCATATGTGCAACTTCAACAACAGATATTGGCAAAAATGGCCTTTATTTGCTTCTGTAGTTATTTTTATTATTGAAATTATCTAATTACAATATGATCATTGTATTAACTGAAATTGGTCCCGTGGTATGTCTTTGGTCACCATGTTGCCAAATGCCTAAAGAATGTCAAGAGTTATCACGTCCCTAGTGTTTTGTCATACGCGCTCTTGGGTCATGGTATGATTGCGAATGACAATACCACGTTATGATTGGGAATGACAATACCACATTCATGTGCATGGGTGGCCGCGCTAAAGTGTGCCCGGTGTTGTCGCACTAAAGTAGGAGTTTGTGTGTTTTTACTTGCCTTTTAATTTAAGTGAGTGACTCTTCCGGAAAATCATGTGAAATATCGGAGGTTGTTAAAACGACAGTTTGATGTTTGCTAGAGTGGATGCTATTTTGCCTTGCTATATATTGCGAAAACTATCTACGAACAATATCTCAATGTATTAAATTTTAGCAAATAAAGGACGTGTTCAAATAGAGAGCCCAATGTCTTATAAGCAATATGGGAGGCAACCAAACCTTTCTTTTAAGTGGGAAATATGATCCTCAAATGCTATGCACAAAACGCCACACAAAGGTTGGTTCATGTGCTTTAGTTGTCGTGCATTAGTTGGAGCGAGTGACTATAGTTTCACCCAATGTAAACCCTAGCTCATGTGTTTATAAGTGACAATTGTTTCACCTAATGTAAACCCTAGCACAAGTGTTTATAAATTGTGAGATTTGTGACATCTTAATCTCTTCTTAAGCCATTTCTCACGGTGTTTTTGAATATCAGACCAAATTCACATTGAATACAACTCTTTTTCAATTGCCGCATTGCTTCTTGAGGCTCATAGTGTTATATCAATCTAGACAAAATTTACATTTGTGCCAACAATGCAGGGCATAAGTAGATTTTGTGTTATGCCAAAAGGAATTTGGAATCATGTTTAAGAGGCGTTTGGTGCTGCCATGCCTCATTTTAAGCTCAGTCAGAACAATGTTATGTAATTGTGAAGCATTCGCATTCATTGCAGTGCCCAATCGATACACATGGAGATGAGAAACGACATTCCACCTTGTTATTCAACCTTGCCATAAAAACAACAGCAAAGAGACAGTGGCAGAATAGTTATTATCCCATTCATTGTATTCTCAAGGACATGTACAAAAATTATAATCTTGATGAGGGCTCCAAGCTTGCTAAACATACATTCTCACAATCTGATACTATGATGCTTTGTAAAATAGAAAATCGTGTGAGCCACAACCTAATTATAGCCAAAACTTGGCTCCTCTGTACCCTCCAATCAAAAAATCCTCACTGGTCAAATTTCCAACAGTTGGCTTCTTCATCGTCTTCTTCATTGTCTGATTCCTAAGAGCTTCAATTCTGCTGCATAAAGATGAAGCACCTGTACTTGCTTTTTTAAACTACAGATGCAAAAATGAAGCACAACTTAGAATAGGTTCACGATACTTAAAATTGAACATCATAATAAATAAACATGCATAAATATTCGCAGACACAAATATGACGCATGCCTCAGCTAGAAGCGAGAAGGTCCAATTATAGAAATCTTTCAAGCACACCAGACAATATGCCCATAGCTCCAAAAGTGCTGGGAACTGGTTTCAAAAAAAACAAACACATTTTCCAATTAAAGAACACAAAAGAGAACTTAAATCTTTAAATTTAGGAATAACAGTATGTTTTTAGCATGGAAACCTTGGGCTAAGACTAATTGTTAGATGAGATGTCCAAAGCAAAGAGGACATGTAAGACCCAATTCATCTTAACGTGTTCCCAGGTGGTGCCTCTGACTACATTTCGATATGCAAATATCAAGATGACCAGTGAGTATATTCTCAGAAAGAAGACAAACAACGCATGCTTACAGCTATTACACTTCTATAAATTTCGGAGGCAGACCATCTTGCTGGAGCAGAGACACATGGAATGTTTGAGAAGGCAAACATTTGAGTATCTGCAATGACAAAAAGCAAGAACGAAATATTAAGATCTGCTTTAGCAAAACATGTAGCTTTAAACAGTAAGACTTTTGCATGTGAAGGAAGCTGGATGTAGTTGCCATAGCCATGTTTCATTTATCTGCCAGTCCAAACTTTGGCAAAACCTCCTCTAGCACCGCCAAACTGCTACACATTATCTGGCACTCTTTGTACGAGGATACAAAACATAATAGAATAGAACTCAGACTTCTAGTGTGCTTAAGCTAAGCCTCTGTTGGAGCTAGAGCCACTGCAATCAAACTTAAAAAGGTTTACATACGGTATTTCCTGGAGCAATCCATGCAAAAAAGAAAATTAGAGAGATTGTTACCTGACCGACGAAATCAAAAGCAAAGCTATTCTTTGCTACAATCTGCAAAAAATGGACATAATCTGAGCCGAAACCCCTTCTCCTGCAATCGCAAACCCAAACCAAAAACTGAAGTCATGGAAAGAGAATCCATCTGCCAACATCAAAGAACATATTTGCAAGAGAAAATACCAGAGTTTAAAGACTGTTTATTCTGGAAGCTTCAAAATCTGGTTGAAGAACCCTCAAAATGCTTCAAAATCTGCTTCAAAATGATGATTGAAGAGAAAACCTCAAAAGCTAAAATCCGCATGCTTTCTTGCTGCCGCTTGCTTGCTGCCTCTTCTGCCTTTTCTAAAAACTAAGAACCCTAAATGAACCCTAAATGTATCTCTGATCAAGGCATTGATTATCATCACCGCCAGCAGCCTGCCGTTTCGGGGAGAAGAGTGGTGGAGGATGAAAAAAGCGAAAACATCCCCGGAAAACAAAAAAAAATTCTAAAACTCACGCGATATTGGGGAAGTTATTTTTTTCGCCGGTTTTTAATTTTCTGATCCCAAAATTTCGCTTTTTTGGCCGGATTTGCATGTGTTTTTACTCGAGCTTTAACGTTCATATGTGCAACTTCGACAACAACGCATGTTGATATTACAAGAATAGACATTATTTGTTTTTGTAATTACTTTTATTATTGAAATTTCAATGTATTAACTTTGCATTTATGGGTTTTGATAGAGAAAACAATGATTTTTTGTTGGTGTAAACTCCTTCTAAGGGTGACATTTTGAGCATAAGTTCTGGATCTGTCTTTCCAAATTTTAGTCTTTGAAGGTAGATTTAACTGCCCCCACATTCCAAATAGGTACAGAAATGCAAAACAGAAATCAACGAAATCAGCCTTTTTTCGGAAATCAACGAAAACAGCCTTTTTTCGGAAATCAACGAAATCAGACTGACATGCATTTCAGAAATCCATTGTTCCATAATGACCGTTTGTTTGGGCCAAAAAACACGAAAATGCAAAAACTCTGTACAGATTGAAAGATGGCACCTCCTGCCAGTTTTTGCCCCTAGCAACCTCATCTAAAGACCATAGACATAAGTCAATATGTGTTAAAAATAATCCGAGTCATAAATAAGACATATCAACTATTTCTGAAAATACAGAATATAAGCTTTTGGGATAGCTAGCATGACTGTGCCATTGCTAAGAAATGATCGATGCAGCAGTGAAAATCTGAGTAAGAATCACCACGACCATCTAGCAAGGACACCATGACCATCACCACCAAGTTCTGATTTTATCCATGATGATCTTCCAATGGTCATCCAAGCATTTCTTATTACTTGTACCTTAAAAGCAAAAATCTTCTTTGAGGCAAAGTTGCACCAACCTTTCAATGTTCTCCGGCCAAATCTTTAACTTACAAATGACATAGCCCACTCCACCAAAATGTTCAAACGGTTCGAAGTTCACTTTAAGACCTGTAATTATGCTTCTCAATGTCAATGAAAGATTTCCAGCATTTGCACACAGATTGTATACATCCAAGAACTTCATAGAAAAATGATGTAATCCTATGGGTATAACAACACAGATTCTTTTCTCAAATCATATTTCAACCATGGCACTACGTATCCAACTTGGCAGAACTATAATAGTTGCCAAATGAGGTGATTATGCCATAGAGATGATAGTAATGCCATAGAGGTGATTATGCCATAGATGTGATTATATGGATTAAAATGCTTCAGATTTAAAAGTCTAACCTGGGAAATGGCCTTGAAAACCATCTACAACTATAGCAAATCCTTGTATTTCACCTGCATAATGCGAAAGGATAAAATTATGAATGGCTTCTCCTGAATGCTTGGGAGAAGGATTAGAGAAAGAACATCGAACAATGCAACTTTACAACTCTAACCCATCGCATTATGGCTTCAAAACTCAACTTCATTTTGTAACTTTAACCATCCATGATGCCCTGCGTGAAGAACTGGGACAGAATTTTCGATCAGAGTTGTATGCTCTGCTGAATGAACTTCTATCCCCAAAGATCTGCTTAGTGTTGACGGGCTGCTTGTTAAATTTAGAGGATGCAAATGTAGAGATATATAAGAAGAGCTACCTAACTATGGAATACATAGGAATACATGTTTTAGGAATACATAACTATGGCAAACACATATGCAGAGTTCGACAACCCTAAATCCTAATTCTTCAGTCTCTGCCTGTTCTCATAACACCAGTCAAGAGCTATGGAACAATAGTCAAGAGCCATGCCATTCTAGAGCAAAGAAAAAAATGCACCTACAAAAATACACTTTGAAATTACTAAACTGCATGAATACTCAATGACACTGCTTATTTGAAAGTAACACAATTATAGCTCCAAAAGTTTTAGACATTGTTGTTGCATCTAATCTCAAAGCACCATATGTAGAACAACAATATGGTAATCACAAAAAGCTAATCGACAAAAAATGGAGACAAATTCTGAAATTGCATGCAACCACATTAGTGATTGCACGCTTACCATGTTACAGAAGATTTGTTGATTCGCTCCCTTGCTTCTGTGATACATGGGCTTTGTTGAGTTGTGATTAGATTTGCTGGACCTTTGTAGCATTCACAAAGGTACACGGGAAACACAATGTACGTATAATAAAATGATTACCAGATACAATAAGCTGATTGTGCAAATAAGCTAATTTCAGAGATTACATTGTGAGATTGAAAATTACCACATTCTGCTCCAAAGGAAGGATTGCATCTCTGCTACACTAAGAGCAAAAATGAAATGCTAATTTTCCTGCAAGAATAGCAAACGGGAATTAGAAAATTACTTTTAAAATAATAAAAATTATTGCAGATGCTAAGATTTGGGCTCTGATACCATCAATATGTTGTCATAACAGCATATTCACCTGGTGAAAAGTGACAGGAAAAAAAAAAAAAAAGGGACTTTGCTTGCGGCAAGATAAATACAGATTTTCCTTTCCTTGCTGCCTTGAATGACAGAAATATTGGTGGCCTGCAACAGATGAAGATGGCATTAGCCAAATATCTCAAGCACGTTTCTTACCATATATACTAATGTATCCTTATGGGAGCTGAAAAGATGGCTAGCTTGCTACCTCTCCAGATCACCCCTTATAATAGAGTACATTAACCGCAACACTGCAGAGAGCTTTGAAAGTTTAAGCAGCTTTGACCCCTGCATCAAAATACAAAAACGAAAGGGAAAGCTATAATGGGAAATGAAAAATGGGTAGGCAACAAATTAGAATCACGAACAAATTGCATGCCTTTTTCAATGATGCATATGCAAGAAACTATCAAGTCATACAAATGCAGGGGCTTACATACATATTAAAGACAAAGGAAAATAGAGCTCCATGGTATTGATATCCAATGAAGACAGAAATGGGCGTTTAGCAAGCCTCCTTCCCAATATAGTTTGTGAAAATCTACATATTTGATAGATTCTGTTGAAAATAATGCCACATAATAGGAAATATCAAAACCTAAACAATAGTAATCTAAGAAATTATTAAGATCTAACCTAATTTGACGCTGCTAGATAATAAAAGTTTGAAATCAGCAATTTAAAGTTTCATCTAGTATATTATATTCCTAGAAAGTGATCATTACAAACTAAGCAAAGTAAGAAATTACCCGAGGCAACTTGCTGGCCATTTCCAACTCATATCCTTTGATGTGCAGGACTTTTAATTTCACCATTTTGCAAAAAAACAGGAATGAAAGCGTCAAAGGCATAATGTAACTTAAAAATGCAACACAAATGAATAATCTAATAATGGAATAACGGGAGTTGCATACCTTAGGATTGCCAAACAAACCCCATAGCAAATGCAATGGATGGATTACAGCCTTCAAAGGGGAAACAATTGTGAAGATATATAGATATCAAAAGTTCTGAGAGAATCTTGATGATCTAAAGTATTTTGTGTAATCACATAACGCGGGTCCTCCACTTCATCATCACCATGATATTAATATATGTCTAAATCAAAATGTCTTATAAAGGAGTCCAGCATCTCAATCTCAGGCCTAGAAAGCTTAATAAGCTTAATAAAGCTTAACAGCTTCATTTCCATTTGCAACTTCCATCTGTACAGTCTTCTTTTATCAAGCTTCAACATAGTTGAACAAAGCTGGAGATAATAACTTATTACCAGATAATACTGGCAGGGCACATGCACAGCCTTAAATAGACGTACTAATCCTTGAGTTGATTCTATTTTTCACCACGCTACAATATAAAGAACTTTTCTGCTCATCAGAAGAACTTGGCAAAAACCTATTTTACAGCAAAATCTTTATCATCTTGTTTAACAGTTAATTATGAAGAACATGATTTTAATCAGCCAGCACCTTCTTACGTGAGAAGAACCTGCTAAAGCCTGAGTAAGAATGCTTTTGGGAATGTTCTATCATTTTCTTTAGTTTCGTTCTTGGAGAAGATAGAAGTGATCTCTCAATTTTCATCCTGCAACATTTGTTGTGCAAAATGTGATCCATTATAATGGTTTGCATTTTCGCCATGATTAATGTAATTCACCAGATTTGGGTCGGAGCGTATGTTTGAACTCCAAGATGCGTTCTTGTGTCCTAATTTGCTCACTTATAGCTCTGGAGTGGCTAAAATCAGAATTTGAGGTCTGGCTATGGATCCAAATAAGGAAAGCCAAATCATCTAATTGCACATCCTCGTCATGCAAAAATGAATTTCTGGACTTTCCATGTGGTACAGGGGACATGTCCAAGGGATTTGGACACGCATTTTCAGATACTCGAGATATCGAATGCAGCTTGCAGCCCATAATTGAGTTTTGACATTCAGACAACTTCTTTGCAGCAACTGCAATTTCCTCTTCCTGCATTTTAAAAGTAAATAGAGAGACTGTGAGAAAGAAAAGAGATTGAGTCATAGCTAAATACGTTGAAAAATTAGGTTCACCTTTGTTAGTCGAGCCATTCAAAATAGCTTCATGATGCATGTCAATTCTCATGTGTTTCCTCTATATAGATATCACCTTCTGCTCAGTTAAAAAGAAACATATTCATTGCAGCCAATTTTTGTGAAGCTTTTAGCATATTCTAACATGTAAGAAAAAAGATGAATGTGATCCAGACTTTGATAGAATATTTGAAGAACGGCTGCAGATAAAGTAGGCTTTTCAGATCAAGCCTCCATTATGTCAACATTATTGTTGCTATGTCAAGTTAATTCCCGGATATATATAATCTTAATGCTTTTTGTTGATGTCTGTAGTATTTTATAACAAACTCGCTTAATTTATGAGGGGCCAATTGGTCAGAAACAATTCCATATACACAAGAACATGATGGCAGACATTAACCGATGAAGACGTACAAAAACTAAAAAGCACACAGATATGGGCTTCAATTTTTAAGAAGCAAAATGCAAAGTGAGAGAACTAATACCTTGTGGAACTCAGACAATGCGCATTTGAACCAAAGAACTGTGTGTGCCACTTTAAGCCACAGAACCGCAATTTCAATCAAACACTTCCAATCAACATATCCTAGACCCTGCAAAATGTGAAACAAACTGTGAAAGGTTTTCCTGTGCAAATTGTGCACTTAAATTTTTTTTTGTCAAAGCCAATCCGTCTATGCCCTGCATTTCCATTTCGCACCAATTTATAATGCCATTGCCTATAGAAGTAGCACCTAGAACCGGCAGTAATCCTAGAATCAAGGAACCCTAACGAAATTACTTCTTCAAATTGTGGTAGAAGCTCTCGAATTAGAAAGCGTAAGCAAGAAGCTAGAAATCGATGCCAATTTATAACTCGTGACCGGTAACAAGATTGCGTGATTAAACGGGAGCAAATCATTGAAACGAGCAAAAGGAATATTCCTCAAAGATTCCCTTTTTTTTAAAAAAGGGGGTAAAACGAGGTTAAAAAAAAAAAAAAAAGATGCATGAAATTCTATTTTGACCCCCCCAAATGACTAATTTTTTTTTTTTGCAACGAAAGAATTGACTTTTTAAAGTGTCACTTTTCTTAGCAAATAGAATGTTCTTCAAGTATGTTTAAAGAGAGAAACTCTAATTTCGTGAGGATAAAATATTTAACAAAAAAATTGAAGTAAGTCCAGAATCAAACCAGAGTATTCTCAAAATTTGAAGATAGAATCTTCATATTCACATGCAAAATTTACGCCTTTTTCTAAGACTCGCTTATGTGCAAAAGTGTGAGGAGGATGAGAGAGGGATCCAGACGCCTTCATATTCATTTATGCCATCGCCATCACCTTCACTTCTTTCATCTGCCATCCGAGGAAGTGCTTGAGTTATCTTCCTCATCACTATCAACATCCGAAGCATTGTCACCACCTTCTTCATCATCTTCTTCAGTAATTACAAGCTTTTTTAAGCAAATTGATAGTCTTCAAGGCGTGAGACGATTGTCGATTTCAATTTAAAATCATAGCACAAAATAGTCACGCCATTAAGGTTCAGCTCGTCCCTACAACCCACCTTCTTGACTTTCTCCCTTTTCCTTGGCTTCTCATTTCTAACTCATATCTACCTTCAAAAGCATTTTCTCGAAATGTGTTGCAAGCCAATGAATCTTGAGTTTAGTGACTAAGCCTTCCTCCTTGACTGTGTCAAGCACTTTTGCTATCCGTAATCTGGCCGACCTTTGTCATCCTCCTCGCCGGAAGAGCAATTAGCATACCTTTGGTAATTTCTCGTGATATTACCTTGAGGCTCATTCCTCGCCTTGGTCCGAGGTACATGACTCGGTCCTCCTCGCCTTTCTACCGCAGTGCAAATGTAGCACCGCTTTGGACCTGCTTTGGTGTCAGGGGTTGATGGAAGGTGTTAGGCCATTGAAATGGTTCTTGCAACCGCCTTAGAGCTATATGTTGTACAACAATTTTCTCGCTCGAGAAAGAAATTACTCCACCACATCCCATCTTCTTCTAAGAAGTACTTAAAGCCCGAGGAAATTCCATTTTCAATGGCTTTTAAGGATGACTCGGGGTACTTTTCTTCCCGCTTGGACTCCTTAGGATTTTTGAGAGGAAGTTGTTCAAAGACGCTTCTATGAAGGAAGTGTCCGGAATGTATTTAAGGAAGCTGCATCCCTCCGGTGGACTCCAAATTTTAGTTGTGGTATACTTCTTCCCCTCGTAAGAAGCTTTGGCCATCCTTCAAGTAGAACTTGATATGATGTCGAAAGGTGAGATCATTCAACTTGTTCACAGCCTTTGTTCTCTGCTTGAACGTTGAGAGAAAAACAAACTCTCTAAAATCAGCAGCCTCTTTAAGAAGATCGACCAATCGGAGTAGGAGTGTAAGAATCTTCAATAATTCAACTAAAGAAGGAAGACGTAAAAGCCTTCTTCCTTCTAAGGCCACGTAAAAATCTGGAACATTTGGTCAATCTGATCATGAGTGTGGCCTACAAGTAAGAAAACCAAGCTTCACTTTTCTAAAGATCCCTAGCTCCACTAACATGGCACAAGACGCAAAGAGTGTTTGATTCTTGTTCTCCCTGTAGTATTGTCAAGTTGCGATAAAGCACCGGGTGGTAATTGCTCTTGCTCGCATACAGACCTTGTTAAGAATTGTAATTGTGAGGTTCGGGTCACCATGCAAGTTTGGATACGCCAAAAATACTTTGCACTTTAGACTTCCTTTGAAGACCATAGCTCCTACAAGGTGGACCTTAACAAAACATTCCTCCGCACATCCTTAGGAATGTTCAAGAAATGTGGTAGAGTTGTTTTTTTGTCCATTCCATCAATCACAAATGACATGTATTGCAAAGGGACGCTCAAGAGCTTTTTTTTCTATGCTTGGCAAGCTTTCTTCTCTCTCACGCTTGTTGTTCACGATGTCCGCAAGGTTCTCATTGTACAATATCTCAGAGAAGAAATCAGGTCAAAACATTTTCTCCTCAAACAAGTGAGAGATTGAGAACATGAGCTTACTTCTTTCGACCTCTCGCCTTTGCGCTTCTCGTTGACTCTTTAATTCTCGCACACCTCGAAAGCAAACAGACATTCTATGTTTTCTAGGAATTTTCACAAGACCGAATTCACTTTTCCACACCGTGAAGTGTGAGTAAGAGATGTGCCAAGCCGAGTGCAAGTCTCTTTGTACTCATTAAAAACATCTTTTGGTGATGTTATCGCTAAATGATACATGTTGTCAAGTAGGTAGCTTCTCACATGTTTCTCTAAAATATTTCTCCATCCATGACACACAAGAAGAAGGGCATGCATGGTTACAACTCTTCTTGGTCCACAATGATCATCGATTGCTGGATTTTTGTCCGCCTTTTGTGTATTCTAGACATTCCGTGGACCCTAAACGGTGGACAACCATAAAGCATTTCGCAAACTTCTTGACGGTTAATGTAGTGCAAGAAGGTGTTGCGGTCTGGTCTTACATGATAAGCTAAGTAGGCATTCGTCTCCGCCAATGTCATGGAACTCAGAAGTCTCTAACCGCCGTAATTTAGCCATATTAAATTGTTGATGCAACCCAATGAGCAGCATTTAGTTCTCAAAAGTCTCCTCATTTTGTGTTCATCCATAAGATTTCTTCTTCTTGCAGAGGAGCACGCCAAACCAAAATCCACCTTGAATTTCTTTGAAGATTGGCTTGAGAACATGTAATCTCTTTGTTCCTCGTTGGTGTCTTCATCTTCCTGATGAAACTTCTACCTGGGGTGACTTCCTCCGTCCCCGAAAGTGGTGTGCTTGTAGAGGAAAAACAGACCACGTGAAGTTGTTCCCTAATAGGCTGGGTACAAGTTGTTAAAGGATGGTGATGGCCCATAAGAGGTTGTGGCATCACCGCTTTGTACCATCTTGAAAAGGAGTTCTTGCAAACATCTCCTTTAGAGCGACCGAATTCTCAAGAATCCATGTGTCACAACCGCTTGTTGTGTGAAGAGGAGTGCATGCCGGAGCCGCCGTCCTCATTTGTAGTGAAGTCCCGGGTGAGAGAAATTGTAATCAATCTCACAAATTTCCGTGGTTTTCTCGTGGTTCCTTGTATGTTTGCAACGGCGGGGCTTAAACTACAAAAGGGGGGTAGCTTGTTCTTGAGCACCCTTTGTTGTGGAGCTTCAGAGGTCCCGGATGGAACAAAGGGTGGTGGCAACCCGTTCGAACCGGTGGTGATTCTTTGGAAGGAGATGCCGCAGGCCGCCTACGTGACTTGGTGACGGGTTGGAAGGGTGGTGGAAGTCTGCTTTGTGGCCGGACTCCTGTGTCTCTTCGAAGCAACAACGATGAAGCGCAGGTAGGAGCCTGAGAATGCCGGTCTTCACTAGAAATGACGTTGTTCCCAAGCTGTCCTCGAACCGCACGAGCTTGAGACAACAAAAGGTGGTGGAAGCTTGTTCACGGCTGTTCGCCATCTTGACAACCGCAAAATAGTAAAGAGATTTGAGAAACTTTCTCAGAATGCGTAGCTTTTCTTATTCCCCGAATACACGCCAATGTAGTACAAGTAGAAGTTCCAAAGACTAATCAAGTGAAAGTCAAAATAAAAGCTATTCGAATACACAAGAGTAGGATAGTAAAGTCGAACGTATTCCGATCACATAGAAAAAGAGCAAGACGAAAATGATACCTTTAAAAGGAAATTTCTACGCTTTCAGCCATGTGATTCCAGCCTCTCGAAATTCAAGTCACCAGCCAAATACTTCGACATTATTATATTCAGAGATCAGATTCCGATTCACATAGAGAAACCATGGACAAAGTCGCTGAGAAAGTACAACGCATAATCATTTGCATGTTCTGCTTTTTATTCCGAATACACTTTTTTTCATTCGGCTTAAAGTGTATTCCTAATACACTTTCGCTTTCGAAGGGAGGCTAAGTGTATTCCGAATACACTTTCGCTTTGAGTACTGGCGTGTATTCCGAATACACTTTCGCCTTTTAAAAAGTGTATTCCGAATACACTTTTTGCAGCTGTCGAATACAGGATGAAAGTGTATTCCTAATACACTTTCAGAGAAGGCCAAAAAGTGTATTCCGAATACACTTTCGTGTTTTAGGTTTTAGGGGTTACTTTTCCTTTATGCTTTTTTAGTTAATTTAGGCGCTCTTGCTGCATTTTTAGCTTGTTTAGACCACTTTTTTGTCAAGATTGCAGTGTTTTTTTGACATTTTTGTCCCTCTTTTGCCCTCTTTTTCCCTTTTTTGTAAGCCATTTTGTATTCTCGAATAGTTCTTTTGCCACGCTTTTTTCTAACAAGGTCGTGTTTACACACAATTTGCACGCATACGACTCAAGCAAAGAAGAAACAAATGTAAGAAGCCTCTTAAAATCGCATTTAAACCGCACTCCCACAGAGAAGGGTTGAGGAGTCTGGATGCGCCCGCTATTTACTTAAAAACTTCCAAACTCAATGGTTTTTACAAGGGTACTTCGAAAGTACAAAGACCTCGACTTTTCTACATGTCCGTTTGAGCCCCGGAACCAAAAGGTACGATGACAGTGGAATTTGTCCCGCATGGGCACCATCCCGTCCGTGGAGTGAGGTAGTCGGGCAGACCAGTAAGGGAGGGAGATTGTCTTTTCGCATATCTCAAGGCTTTATTCATGTTGATGAATCCTACCTTAGACTTGTGAAGGTAAATCCACATCCTCTTTATAAGTATGTTTCTCACTACGCGAACAAGAGGTCGCCTTCATCATTAATTACGCTCGGCAATAACGAGCGGAGGACTTCCCCTACAACAGTCGTAACAAGGGGAAGAGGAAGATCAAGGGAATTTATCGTGGAGTCCATCACGGTCTCATGAGCCCATCCGTGAGTTCATCAGTTCGAAGAGCAGCCACCTCCACCACCAAAGAAAGAAGCAGGCAAACCATAGTCGCTAAAGAGCCTAAGAAAAGAAAAAAACGCTATCATTGAAACGTAAGATGCCCCCCGAGGATGCACACAAGAAGAAGAAGGGGAAAGGTAAAGCACCGGGCGCTGCCATCAAAGAAAAAAAAAGTTGATAAAACAAAGAGAAAAATGGAAGAGATAAACCCGCACAAATTTGTGCAAGGTGTCATTTATTTGCCTGGTCACACAATTATGAAGCTTCCTCCAAAAATGAAGTCGGAGAACCACCACCGCAGTTCGAAAGATATATGCGCACCACCTAAGGAACCTCAAGGACGTAATCCCGAGCAATCCCAATGCACATGTAGCTCCAATTGTTGTTCTTTTGTTGATAGAGAGCAAAGGCACAACTCCCCGCAGAGTACGATAGAGAAAATGCGACACATATACGCATTATGTTTTGGGTGGGAACCACAAATTTTAAGGCAAGGAGGCAATTATACAAGGAAAAAAAGAATCCTAGGTACTTGTCCGTTTCTCTCAGGCCGCCTACCGTGGTTTGACCGACGAGGGAAGCCAAAATCGCTGCCAACACTCACAACGCCGACAACGAGTACAAGTTAAAAATGAGCTTTGTCGACAAAAATCGATTCATGCACGAGAATATGTTATCTTCAAGGAAAAATATGGAGAGGATCTCAAAAGCCACAAGACTCCCTTGAACTTAAAGAAGCTTGTGCCATTGAGTGTTGCCTTAAATACGACGAGGCTAACAAATCCGCATCACTCATTGGTCATGACAATTGGTTTCAAATTTAGCGCTCGTGGATGGCCGGTAAGGTTACAAGCTTATTCCGTAATAAGATTTAGTGTGCAACTAGCTTCTAAGTTTTTAATTTGTTTGCAGATCCGGGAGCTTCGAATCCAAATATTTAATATGTTTGAGCGCGGTGAGCTAAAAAGTAAGGGAAAGGTGTCTGAGAAGAAGAAAGGCAAATGACGCCCCAAAGAAAGAAATGACCATCACCGCCCTGAGGGAGATGCAGGGGTTCACCGACACGTAATTACTAGAACAAAATTTCCGCAAAAGGTGGTGGACAAGGAGTTCACACTCAAGAAATGTCAAGGAGTTGCACAAGTAAGCATACAATCATTGCCGCCTTTTCACTTGTAGAATTCTCATCCCGCATAACAAAGAATTTAGTGCCCCGAAATGCTTTCGACCCTCGATGGAACGAAGTGTATTCCGTAATACACGCTCTCTTCTTTTGTAGTGTAAAAGTGTATTCCGTATCACACTTTTACTCCTTTGAGTCAAATAAAAACGATTCGAATACACACTCTAACTTGTTATGCATTGTAGAAGTGTATTCCGTATACACTTTCGCTTCTTTCTTTGCGAAAAGTGTATTCTAGAATACACTTCGCAAACAAGAAAAAATATTGATTACGCCATTGTATTCTAGAATAACTTTAGGTGGCGTGGAAGATAGTTTACTTCACGCTTTTCTTTTTCAACCGCTAAAAAGGTTGTGTTTTTCTTTCTAGCCAAAAAAATGTTATCACCGCCGTATGTCCGATGGAGCAACTCAACGGGAGACGGGGAGAGGTGCAAGGAGCTTTATCCCATAGCTACATCCGACGAAAGCGCATGCTTCAAAGACGCACCAAATTTTGAAGGATGGGTACGCCGACTAAAACACGCCATACTTTTACTTGTCTCTGCCTCAATCTCCCCTTTGTTTGCGTAACAAGAAGAAAAATAAGGACCTGCCGTGTTTTTATGCACCTCGCCGACCGCACGAGAAGAAAGAACACCGGGCGAGAGGAGAACTCTAGATGTGGAGCCTTCGATTATGAAAAGTTTAATTTATTTGACCAAAAATAATTTGTTTTCCATCATTCACTGGGACGCACTAATTTGGTTGGGACAAGAAAAGCCACAAGATTTCACACCGGGGTGATTGCGACCTTCCTTATGGCTTTAAACTAAAGGACGTACCATTACGACGACCACAAATTTTTAAATTTTCGTGAGTTTAACGCTTTTGCCGACGGATCAAACAAGTCACAACGCCAAGCATCGGGCGCCTTGTCGTGTTTCACTCGAAAGCATGCAATCGCCTTGTGGAGTCCACGCTTAAAACTCACTTCGATCCCCAAAGGTAAGCCGGTTATGAGAATTTGGTTTGGTGAGTACTTTTATTCGAATACGCTGGGCTTGTTTCTTCTTTTTGTTTTAGTTTTCTATTCCGTAATATAATTGCCTTTGACTTGTTCTCTTTGTTTGTTTCTTGTTCTCGCTTTTCGCTAGTGACACCACTCTAATTTCTACAGGTACAAAACAAATATAAACTACCATGGCGGGCGGGCCGAGATTGCCGAGTAAGGTTGAATACCTCCATGTTGCTTACTGAGTTTCATGGAAAACGCACCATGGAGCATTTTAACACAAAGAAAGATGCCGTAATTTTTCTAATGTGTTGGAATTTCCAGTGTTGGCTTCAAAAGCTATTGGGACCCTAGTGCACAAGGTAGAATTGTTAATCACTACCGTAAGCCTCAAAAGCTAATCAACCATCTCCTAGACATGTTTTCACGCCCGTGAGATTGGGTGCTTGATGCCTTCTCGCTCTCGTACAACAATAGCTTGTGCACTTAGGAAGGGCCGAATTGTGTAGCAAAGGACATTGATAAAGAAGTCGCGGCAATTCATCAAGATGAGACCGGCAGCCTTGCCTACCCTACCGATGAGCACCAAGAGTTAGGGGCCAAATCCTCATCCGATTTTGCCAAGCCGACCTCTTCTCGAGATACCCATTCACTAGCTCTTTAGAGGATGAAGCTACTTTTGCAGAGCTGAAAGAAGTGGCACTAGCTACCATTCCTCAAGACACCGCAAAAGTAGACAAGGGTAAGGCACAAGAAAAGGATCGATCAGAGAATCGGGCACGCCAGAATCAAGCAAAAAGCATGATGAAGACTTTGATTTGGACCTTTAGTCCTGCCTTTTCCAAAAAACATTAATAATTTCGACCACCATGTGATGTTACAAATTGTATCATTGAAACACTCTTCATTATATAATAATTATTTTATTCACTACATTCGGTGTTTTCAAGATAGTACTTTTTGAGAATACAAAAGCATGTCTAAATTCTTCCCTTTTCAAGTGTTGGTTTTGGCAAATTCCAAGTTATTTTACACTAGGGGGCCAAAAAGAGGTAAAAATTTACAAGGAAGTGATGTCATAAGGGTTTTTTTTTCTAAGAAAAAGCCTCGCTAATTTTACGGTTTTTTCGCCGTCTTCGCCCTTTCCTCAATCTCATATTTGGCGGTTCAAAATTGAAATTGATGACAAACACTCAAAATCTCTTTAGTATAAAGAAAGATAATTTCTAAGGTTGTTTTTTGTAATATGTTATCAAATTATATCTTTTTGTCCCAATGTTCTAAGTTTATGATGTCATAAGTTTGAACAATTTGCCCTTGTGTTTTGACCGGAAATACATATAAAAGATCAAAGGGTGTGTTTTAAAGGTACTCAACTTTTTATGTGACGCCAGTTGGTCTTTGGAAACTGAAATTTTTTTCGCCGTCATAGCACTTCACCCGCCATTTCCTCCGGGCTTCAAATTATTTTGGTCGATCCGAAGCCCGTGAAATTGCCACTTCAATCGGGTATGGTTGTTGATCCGCGGCTTTGCTGATGCGGGTGATGACGCCATGTTCGCAAAGCAATTTGAAAGTAAATTTGGCGGTTTTGAAGTTCTTCGTGAGTATAAATACCATGAATTTCTTTGTTTGCTAGATTTCTCCAATTAAATATGGCGGAATGGAGAGAAGCTTTTCGTGCATCCGTGTGCAAGAATCAAGTTAATTTTGATGTTGCAAAACCGCTATCTAGCCTCCAAGTTTTCCAGTCGTCGACCGAAAAAATTTTTTTGCGCTTGTTCCCCGGTTGCTGATGCAATTTGTCGACCAATCCGCAAGTGCATTCAAGAACAGAGCCAACAAGTTTCGTGCCGAATGCAAGCGAATTTGTGCTAGATATTTACCATGGTAATTGAGGATCATGATGCATTTCATTTTCATGTATCTTTGAAATGCATATTAATCTATGAGTTTGCTTTGAACCGAAAAGAAGCCGGACAAGATCGCTTACATATGGCTACATCAATTCCTATAGATTCGTGTAATTTTGAACTTACATATTTGTTGTTGATTTCTTTTCCTTATTTGTTGATGTTTGCTTTAATTCTAGAAAATGTTTACTGTCACAATCCCGAACCTTATGGAGACAATGAAGAGTCTGCATTTCATGAAGATTTGCAACCTTCTTACCATGGAGGTGATTTCCAAGAGTCTGAAGGGTGGCGCCAACATGGAACTCAAGATGTCCAAAGTGAAGAAGGTGTGCAACCTTCTTTAAGTCGATTTCAAGGAATTGATTCCTTGAATTTACTTTGAACTTTTCTTTTGCTAATCTTTGTTGTCTTTCTTGTTATGAAGGGTGTCACCAAGATAATACACAAGGAACCCAATGTCATGATCAACCTCATTTTCAAGGTAAGCAAGGTTTGCATGATTTAACAACTCTACAAAGGTTTCTTTGACTTTTTCACTTCGATTCTTTTTTTTCTAGCAGATTGTCATGCTTTTAGAAGGTATAGAGCTGAGTTAAGGAAAAAAGAGAGAGCTTAAGAGGGAAAGGGAAATTGCAGCAGATGAAGAAGCATTGCTCCAAGGTGATCTAAGCACATGGAAGAAGAGAATGCTATCAAAAAGGTTGCAAAGAAGGTGAAAAAGGTTCTTGTTAATGCAAGTTGTAGGGATAGGAAAGAGATAATTAAGTCTCACTGCAAAGTGGCTACCCGAACTTGTTGTTCCTAACTCCAAGGATGAATCAGAATGAAGAAAATTGTGGAGAATTTAAAGAACTCTTTTGCATCATAAGAATGAGAAGAAAAAAGATATTAAGAGGGCAAGAATTGCTGCCATGGTTTATGCCGCCAATACCAATATTAACAAATCAGCTTTCTCCGAACTCTATGCCCGAATGAAAGATTGTCACAAATCACCGTAAGAAGAAGAGTAGATGCTGAACTTGGTGAGGGTCCATGGTCCATGTTCAAAAATAAGATTAGATGTGACAAACTCTCTTATGACGAGAGAAAACTAGTGGTGGATTTTTGGAGACACAATACAAGAGTTTCCCATGTAAGAAACATGTCATCAAGATAAAAGCAACTTCCGAAAGAAGATATTGCATGCACTACACTTTCTTGAAGAGACACAGTAATTTTAAAGCAATTTGTTTTCAAATTGTTAAGGTTTAAGATTTTCAACTTAAGGTTGTTGATATGTTGTTGATTTTTCGCAAAGAAGTTTTCTTCCAACGATTTGAAAGGCAATATCCATACTTTCAAATATCATTTACAAAGATTCCATGCTCTAAAGCCTCCATATGTCGAAGGTAAAAGATAGAGAGACTTGTTGTCAGATTCTACCATTTGAGAGTTGACTTTGTGAGACAGCCATAAACAAAGTAAGATTAGATCAGACCTCCATGGTCCAAATTGCACATGCAATTGTGATGTATGTGGTATAGGACCAACCTCGCAATGCATCTAAAGCTACATATGCTTCAACCTCTCGAGCTTTGGAGATCTTTGGTATGTCCTAAGGATGAATCAAAAGAGTGGCATCAACATAATTGTCTCACGCTTAAATGCAAGGCTTGTGGAAAAACAAAGTGCCAACTTGTCCAAAAGAAAGAGATTACAAGTTGAACCATCAAGTAGATTGGAAGACATTTGATAAGGTAATTCAAATTGTTATTCTTAAATGAGATATTCTTTTCAGCTCAAACTCTTCTTTTGAACATAACAGTTTATGAGGAGGACAAGGTAACATTTGCCGAGAGAGGAAAAACTTGTTAAGAAGAAAGGAGCCGCATAGAAGACCGCAGGGAAGAAAAGGAAAAACTTGTTAAGAAGAAAGGAGTCACCGGTCGAAGAAAGGTGGTGGCGGGTAGACCGCCGGGCCGAGAATTCGTGACGTAAGAAAGGTGGTGCCGGTAAGACCGCTGATGAGAATTCAGGTCGAAAAGAAGATCCGAGGCTAAGAAGAAGGTATTACAAGTAACTTGAAATGTTAAATCCAAAAAGGTGGTACCGATATATGTTTTTGCTTCTTTGTAGGAAGCTCCCAAACCCGCCAACAAGCTTGTTTACAAGACGACACCAAAGAGCAGAGTTGTTCCAATTTGTCGATACCTTCCTCATTCCATTCATCCCTCATAATTATGAAGCCGATGGCAAGCAAAACAGTTTTAGGGAGTGTTTGGCGCTTTTTCCAAAGGACACTATAGTTTCAAAGTTGATTGACTTTGCAGAGAACTACACCTTCAAAATCCAACAAGAAATACAAAGCTTGCATTGAGGAATGACCAATGCACCATTTTGGTGCACATCACATATAGGCATGCTCCACCTTCTACGTAACGTAATAGAAAGATCATTAAGGAAACACATTTTTACATAAGTGATGATAGAGAACATGATGTACTCTTCGCTCAACATTGTTTGCAAAACATGTAGTTTTCCTTGCCGACAAGGGTGTCCATTACAAGAATCATGTCATGTGGTCCGATGGATGTTCCCATCAATTTAAAGGAGCAAGGATGTTCTACTTCCTAGGCAGTTCTTTCAAAGCAATCGAAAACCAATACACGGAATTTCTTTGCATCATATCATGGCAAAGGTAATTACTTTTATTTTAGTCTATTGGTTCTTTTTTAATTGGCATTTCTTTAAAATTTCAGAATCAATCCTTGCGTGAGCATGATGGTGCCGGTGTCAGAATAAAAAGAGCCCTCACACATGAGATGTTGAAGAGGAATTCAGTACCACTAAGGAATGCACATGATGCAGCTGTGTTTTTGCGTGAGCACATTTTAAGTCGATTGACAATGAAGGAGATCATCCTTGCAGTGTACACGAAAGAGTTCAGTTTTTACATGTTGTTTGCATTGCATGTTATTTTACATGATTCCTTTTGCGTATATTTTTGGGAGATAGCTATCAATGAGGTTGATAGAAGTGACAAACCATGATTGTAAGACATTAACAGTTCCGTAAAGTTGCATTGTATCGACACTGCATTCCAATGACCCTACTCAAAGTTGCTCATATGGATTTCAGCTTGCTTCAGTATTATCAAGGGGTGAAAGTTTGGGAAGTGCATAAACAAAAGCGTAATAGGATCTTGGGTTTATTCTCAACTAATTCCAGTGCTGAAGACGAAGCCGGAAACATTACAGGGTCCTATCTATGAAGGGGATCATGAATGGGTTTCATGATGTAGTTGATGTTGGGGATAATTTTGCAAGCACCATCCGAGGCCAACAACAAGGAACAACAGACTTCTACATCATCAAATGCACTAAGCCTAAAACACATTGTAGAGAGGGCCTTTAAAGATGCATGGGGTGCTAAATTTGCTAGAAGAGAAGTGGTCCTCTCGTAAGTATTATAAGTTTTAGGAGGTAGTGAATTTGAATTGCTTGAAGATGCACCAGAGTGCAATGCATACACCACTTGGTCATGTCGTGTTGCTTTGATATGGTGGTGTAAGTGAAAAACATATACAAACTTCCAAAGGATGTTCATGATCATCTTTTAGATCGAAGTTTTGGAGCACAAGAGTAGTCTTTATGCGTATAGCTTAGTAGATGAGGATGAGCCTCAAGACCGAAGTTCTTCAATGAGAAATGGAACCAAATGAATTTTTTACTATCATACAAGCATTGCTAGTGCTAACCAAATTGTATTCAATTGTAACATTCATATTCAAGTAATAAAGAAAAGTTTCATTCTTTTTTTTGCTATTGCGTAATCTAGTTTGAATAGTAAGAACTAGTTGCGTGTTTATTTTGAAATGTAAGATTTGGTTGCGCATCCCGGTAATCCCTCAATTGAGTTGGTGTAGACCTCCAAAGGTTGCACATGGCAACCAATCTATACCTTGATCTTGCAAGAATGAAGCTCATACACGCTTTGCACCGATTTCCCAATTCCGTAAAAAGACTGTAATTCAAATGCCAAATGCTAGCAGGCTTAATGTATTTCGTGGTTGAATCCAGCTGGTTTATATGCTTGAGAGATGTACTTAAGTAGATATAAAACTTTCTCTCAAGTCGATGCACTTAGCTATTTCAAAAGATCGCCATTGACCAGGTCAAAAATTGGTCAATGACCCGGCAAAGGAGCTAAGATTTGCAAATGAGTGTTCAAAGTTTCTTTAGTAGTATAATCACTTGAATTGTCTCTCGATGATCTTTAAGATTGTGTGCAAGCCATAAACCATGGGAAAGGGCAAATAGAATTTGAGTCAGATGCATGTTTGAATTGTATTGCGTATCACTTCGGGTATTGCGTAATATCAATTGAATTGTTTGAATATCATTTGAATTGTTTTAATTCTTCCGTGGTATTGCGTAATATCGCTTTGAATTGTAAGAATTGGTTACAGGTACAAAACACTTTGCATAAACAAGAGAACTGAACCAATGAAGAAAAAAAATATACAAAAATTTTAAAGAAGCACAAAGTTCATATATTCAAGTGGTTACAGACATGGTCACATTCAAAAAATTGCACTGCCACATATTCAACATGTAGTTTACATATTCAATAACTTAGAGACCTGTCATATATTCACAAAATTGCAGATCATACTCAAAATTTACCTGACAGAGCAGTTAACATTGAAAACTTAAGATTGTTTCAAAACCAAACTTCAACTTTAACCTGCAAAGCTAGCAATCGCTTATCCAAATTTTTATAAACTTCTCTCGCAAGAGTGAGGTCTTCCTCATCGATTGATATCCGTGAATGGTGACTTTGAAGGAGTAGGCTCTTCATGTGTTGGAGTCAGAATCGAGAAGCGTGTGTAACAGAGAAGCATGTGTAACAGAGAAGCAAGTGGAGAACCCGTGTAACAGAGTTGTTGGGATCTCACGCTCAGACTAGTTACGCCTTAGGACTTGACCGACTTCCCCGATCTTGCTTTCTTTGTTGTCGCTCCTAAGAATCTTTTCTTGCCTTTCCTCTTAGCAACAAAATCTTTGGAAATAGGTTTGTCATACTCAGTTGCAACAGAGTTGGAATCCTCACCCATGTCTTTACCTTTTCCTTTCACCTTTGTGACCTTTGTCACCTTCACATCTTCATCAGAAGACTCTTCATACTCCTCGGTTACTTCATCTTCATCTGCTTTAAAGTAACCAAGTTCTTGCTCAAGCTTGTCGCACTTCTACCCCACAACCCCGCCATCGTGATAATGCATAGTATCCAAGACAGAACCAAAGCAAAGAAACATGAAATTTATGATCACATGATAACTTGATAAGAAAACTCAGATCGAGCTAAAACTCAAACCACAACCTTCACATCTTTTCAAAAAATTGATCTCGAGGCGATCATAAACACCCATGTGAACTTTGAGTTCCTTCTTACCTTTTGGCTGAAATCGATAGCAGATATATGTGTTTGGACTTTGCATTCCAAAACTCCATCCTATGGCCATATGCTTCAATATTCACTTCCAAGGATTTGATTTCTTCCTTCAACTTTTCTCGCATCAAAGAACATTAGCACTCCCAATAGTTTCGTAAAGTAAATCCATTAAACTTGCTTCTTCTTTCTTCAAGTATGCAACCAAAGCTTGGTTGTTAGGCAAATCAAGACCAGAAAAGTTTGATAGATTCTCTCTTCTCTGAAATTTGCTTGTACAATAAAAAGTGCAAGTAGCATCAAAGACATTGTAATCGCACCTACCTTCTTCAACAAAGTCAGCCTTTTTCCTTTAATTTCTTCTTCAAATTTCTTTTGCATTCCGACAAGCTTCTAATGTGATTGATAATCACATTGAGGTTAGCTTCAAAACAATTTACTTCATGATCTTTACTCTTATGAACTACGTAAAATATGTGGGAGTCTCCGCCGCTAAAGATGCCCAATTTACCTTGTAATTTTCGGGTCACCAAAGCCTTAGGGGTGTTCTCGCCATACAAATGCTCTTGCAAAACGAGTCCTCACTTCATTGTTGGTAGGGCCATTCTGGTATACTTTTCAAGGAGTTCATTGAACTTCGCCGAATGCAGCTTGATTTCCTTGATGTTGATCTTCCCCGGACCTCAAAGGAACTTCAAAAACTGATAAAAATTCAGCATTTGATACTTATTTTGCCTTGATTTGGCTTGGCTTTCTTCCGCACGACTCCACTTTCCTCAAACTCAAAGAAATTCATATCAGGTTCTTGCCGGCTTCAAATTGAAATATAATAAAACAAGAAAAACCACTTACATTTGAGTACTTTATTATATAAATTTGTCAAGCACAAACATTTTCTAAAAAAAGATAGCAAAAATGCGATACCTCCGGCGCCCGGGAGAACTCATGGTATAGTTGCAAAAGAGTCACGGAATTGCAAAGGAAGAAAAACAGAGTACAAATACACAAAGCTTGGGAGATAAGTTTGTTCAAGAGCTGCAATGAAGATAAGGTGGTCATGATGCCAAAAAATTCTATGATGATGGCCGCCGAGTATAACCGCCGGAATTGAAGCCGCCGAACCCGTCCAACATGAGCTTCAAACACGCCACGAGCCCATCATGAGCCCGCCGGCCCGAGCCCGTCTGCTCGTTAATTTAGGTGCCGGTAAGGTGCTATAACTTCAAAAAGTTGGGTAGGTTAAGCAAAAAGCACCCTTCCATACTTGGTATTCATGTCCATCACATTTCAATGGTTCTCACAAAGTTCTAAGGAACCATAAAAAAATGCTACATTATGTTTGACGCCAAGAATACACTATGTTATGTATTTCAATGTCAATCCACCATTCAAAAACATAGTGTGTATATGGCGATCGACCGAAAAGATCTTTTTGTTCTACATTTACTAATGATTTGTTAAGTTCCATATTTGCATCACAATAGAGATAAGGCTATCATTTTGAGTCTCTCTAAACTCAGAAACAAACAACTCCAGCAGTAAAAGTGCATGCAGTTAAAATCTAGACTTTGCAAGCCATGAGAAAAATGCATGCCAAGAACAAAGTACCACACAGCACTAAAGTTCAAAATTTCAGTACTTCGACAGGCCGGAATATAACGAAAAACTATTTAAGATCATAAAGTGAAGAGGGAATATATCAAGAGATTTCATGAAGCATGCATATACACATAAGCCTAAAACTATTCATCTGCTTCGGATGGAGTAACCAAGCGTTCTGGCCATGGAAGGAGTTGCCCAACTCCAATGCCTTTGAGAGCGTCGATATTAGGGCGTGAAATCTCGTTTGAGAGCGTCGAAATTAGGGCGTGAAATCGGAACATCATCTAAAGCAGAAACTGTGCAGGTTTCTTTCCTTTCAATTTAATTCCAGGGTCAAGAAACGAAAGTCAGCAGCAAACTCAACGATTGATTTTAGCTGTTCCAGGACCGGCTCTTCAGTCAGGTGCTCCAAATTCATCTTTCACCGGTTCTAATCTCTGGAAAAAGCCTCGTCCTTACACAATACAGCTAAAACTAAACCCTAAGATCAAGACATGATAGGAGGGATTCCACAACATCGTTGCTCCTTTATTTTCCCTCGCCAACATCACCAAGCGTTGTCGACTGCCTCGATTCTGCTAACCATTCTTGACTACTGAAGAAGCTGTCGAACCTAGCAGTGCCGTTCCACCTGTGGCGTGCATGTGGATACCACTGGAGGAATGCAGCAAGCGCCATAGGCGCCCTCGCGAACCCTAAAAAAAAACTCAAAACTTTGTGACGTGGCATCATCATCGCCATTGGTTTGGTCGAATCTGGGCCGTTAAAATTGGGACTGGGTCCAACACTTACACAATAACATTATAATATAAGATAGTAGGTGTCTGAATAGCAATTGTCTGCAGTGTCGAAGATGAATGTTTCATGTTAACTACAAATCAGAAAAGGAAAGTAGGATTATGCAAGATCGACTCCATCAATCCGACGGCAAACTGTCATGGAATTCCGCCGGGGGATAAGTATGTCCGAAAGTTACTGATGATTAATCGCTTTGCGCTATGGATGAAGCTTTACCTCGCAAACACCCCGGTGGGGATAAGGTTGGAGAAAGTGTTGGAACATTTGTTGCATGGCCAAGAAACTGCTTAAAAAAGGTATGTAACATGTATTACATTGTAGAAATATAGAAGTAGACAAAATTTATTCTATTAATTGGAAAAAGTTTACAATTGTATATAATCTGGATAAACCAGACATACAAAATTCCCGATCAAGCTTCAAGTACGCCTACATTGTTTCAAGCCCAAACCCTCGAGTAGGCGGGCTATCGATACTCCCATTTCCATTCCAGGGCATAGTGAATGGATCAGGTAAAACCCCAGCAAAAACCCCAGGCTCTAGCTCCACCTCCCCCGCCTGCTCCACCTCCACCTCCTGCTCCTCCTCCTGCTCCATCTCCTGCTCCATTGGTTGAGCCATCTCCATTGCATCGTATGCCGCCTATGGTAGTGGTTCGTGTTGGGGCATCCGGGCATAGAGGCTAGCCACTAAGAAACGAAGCTCCTCATTTTGAATCTCGAGCTGACGGTTGCGAGATTCACTCTCGATCAATGCATGTACTGCATGATCGAAGTGATCAGATAAGAGGGCCAGCCTCCGTGAGATTGCAAGGGCCTCAGAGCCCAGATTTATAATTGCCCTGCGCTCTGCTGCCATCATCATTACTTGATCCATGTACTGCAGGGGTTGCAAGACTGGTGCTCCAGCCGGACTGGTGCTCGGCTGCGGTCAGAGTAGCCCTTAAGCCTAAATTTTTATAGGTGTATTTAGAATGTGAGGCGAATCTTAGCTTTTTTCGATTAGTTATGTTGGCGATTTTGTTCCGGGCTTCAATTTGAGTTGTAGCAACCTTGGCGAATCTTTCATCCATCAAGTGATGGAATATATACTTTTTTCTCAAGTAAAATTTGGATCTACAATATATATTTGTTATGCCCATATACAGTTGTAAGCGTAATGCTCACATAATGAATATACATGTTACCAGACATTGGCATATGATTGTAAATCTCAATAGCTCCACACTAAGGGCTAAACAACAAGAAGTACACAAACTTAGCCGAGGCATGATTGCATATTATGGTGGGCAAGCACAAACCGATTTTATTTCAGTCATCTTTTTAAGATTGGATAAACAACAGACCAAAAGCAAAAATACTCCAGGATTGCATACCTGGATGTTGGAACCGGATCATGAAATCCATATAACATGCATGGTTTTTTCCCTTTCCTTTTTTTTTTTTCTTATGGCAGTTCTAAAAAACTCACCAAGAATAGAATTTGCATTAATTTTACATGATTTTAGGGGGTTAAGGGGCGATATTAGAATAATTACCAAGAATAAAATTCACATGGGGGCGAATCCAAGAATCCATCATTTAGTGATGTAGGCTAACTTATGAGTGGAGGGAGAAAATTTCGTAGACAAGGTGGCGATATTTTATTGGCACCACTCCTAATTGATCCTACCCAACAATAGTGAAAAAAAATGCAAACGTCCAAAAAAATAGCCTTTTGGCGATATTTCGAGCTTAAGGGCTATCCTGGCTGCGGTTCAACCAGACTGGAGCTTGGAGCCGAAACTGGAGCTGGGCTGTGTGGTTGCTGCCCCAAATGTAATTCCAATGCATCTTCGTCACCAACCGGGTGATTAATGTAACTTGGCATCTATCAATAGGAAGTTAGCGGAGTATCAGTATTCACGCCTGACGTGTTATATTTTTATTTTATTTATAAACTTAAGAAACTAAGAGACACGCCCGGCGTGTTTAAATTAAAAGTTGAAACTAGGGATAAAATTGTTTGCACGCCAGGAAAAAACTATACGCTTCGGGCGTGCATTCGGCGAGAGAAAAAAAAAAACATGCGATAGATAAGTAAATACATAAAGGCCGTGCAATAAGCGTGTAAATAATTGCATGGCCTTTATCTATTTACTTATCTATCTGTACAGTTTTTTTTTTCTCACATTACAGAATGCACGCCGAGCGTGTATTCATATTCAAGGCTAAGGTTAGCATGTATTCGGAACACGCTTAACGTGTTTCAAATATTATCTTTGAGATTTTTCTAATGCTTTCTACTATACTTATTCATAATAGAAACTTGCATGCAATAGCATGATTAATTCAGAAGAGAAAACTCAAGAATTTACTCGAAACAAAGAAGCGGATGAAGTTTATAAAAACTATTCGGTTTTCATAAACATCATCCGCTTCCCTCACCTCGAGCAAATGCATAAGCTTGTCTTCTTGGATTAAACCTCGCCATTGAGATGCAAACTTAAAACTAAATGAAAACTAACCTTGAGTTCTCGAGGCTTTTGGATTCAAGAATGGAGGGCTTTGCTTTTGGTTTTAATTCGAGGCTTTTGGATTCGCAGGACCTTAGTCCTCTGCCTTTGGTTTTAATTCTGAGCCTCCAGATGTCCTCTACTTTACTGAGATACTACGCTGCTCTGAGAACAAAAGGCGAGTCTTTTACTAAGTTAGGAATTGCCAAACCAAACATCTAACATTGCTTTGAAAATAAATCTGCTCACCAAGATTTTAGGAGGGTGGCTCAAGCCGCAACCCGCAAATCGTATGAAGGAAGGAAGAAAATGTAGGAACTTTATGAAAAGCGTGAAATGGATTTATATAGGCATAATTAGAAATAAGTTAGCGTGAATAATTGATTGCTTGAATTAACACGCCTTTGGCGCGGTCTTCCCTTCCCCGCTGACATGACATGTATATGGTATATATGGAGAATATTACATTTTATGCAATAAATTCTCCGCGGCTTTTATTCCATTTATTGCATTCAAAAAATAGAATTTAGAAATTTTATATAGGCTAAATTAAAAATGATTTTAAAGGCAAAATTATCAAGGCTAAAAATGACTTGTAGTGTTGGAGAATTGTTTTAGGTCGTGATAGGAAAATTTCCTATGGTTACTTTGGATGAATCGTAGATTTCTCATGTGGTTGATTTATAGTGTTCCTAGACTTTGTTGAGACAAATCTTGAGACAAAATTTTAGAGAAAACAGTTTGGAGACAAAATACTTGGAGAAAACAGTTTGATAAAAATTTATGTACAGAAAAAACTGTTTGAAGAAAATTTTTATGAAGAAAACTGTTTGATTTCATTCAAAACAGCTTATATGTACAGATGCCCAAGGCTTATAAACAATTTGCCAAGGCTTTTCACAATATTACGTAAAAAAAATGCCCGGAGGGCGTGTCCAAAACTTCAGAAGAAACAAAAAAAAAGGGGTCGCCCGGGATCGCATCACTTTTCTTCCACGCCCCAACAAAGAAGAAAGAAAGGTGTTAGAAAAGAAAGAAAGATGCAAAAAAAAAAAAAAAAAAAAAAAAAAAAAAAAAAAAAAAAAGATGCAAATTTGGTTCATCTCGCAACCATTCTAAAATTGGTCGAATTGTCGACCTTCTTCCTCCTCCTCCTCCTCCTCCTCCTCCTTCCCTCCTCCTCCTCCTCCTCCGACTGACCGGGCCGGAGATTTCATTCTCTGCTTCGTGGTCAAGCCAACCCCGAAGCAGAGCGGTCGAATTCTTGAGAATCCCGATCGTCAAGCTCCTCCCATCCTCCTAATGGGAATCAGAGGAGAATTGGGACTAAAAAATCAATGGGGGAGGGAGGGGGGAATTGAGGGGGTTCTTCAACCCGACGCCTCTTTGAGGAGACCTTGGGTTCTTCATGAAGATCGAAAGCCCGAGGGCCGAACGCTTCATGGCGGGAGAAGAAAAAAAAAATTGGACAGAATGGAGGTCTTGAGAGCGTGAACCGGATTTATATAGGGTTAATTAGAAATTAGCGTGAATAATTGATTGCCTCAAATAACACGCCACCGCATTTAAATTCCCCGCCACTATATCATCTAGTCTAGGGTATATTATTATGGATAATAAAGTCTCAATGCCTACCTTATCAGTTATATGTCTTTTCGTAATCATGGTGCTAAATTTTCGATAATTAAAATTTGGATATATTTATATAAATGTCATTTCCTTGTTGTTGCCACGAAAATTCTTGTTTTAAATGATTTCGTTTATACCCATTGTTATTATTATATTAAACCTATTTCCAAGGAATTTCTTGCTTTTTAACAAATTTGATTTACCTCTACATATTCCATAAATGTACGTACTTTTCTCGTCTTATGGTGTAATAATTTTTCCTACTCATTGAATGAAAAGGGTGCAATTTGCCTAGGTCAATGGTGCCTCTCCAACTCAGGATGGTGTGCAACATATTGAAAAGAGCAATTTCAATGAAAAACCAACTCCTAGCAAGAATGTTGAAGAAAAACAATTAGTCCTCCATAGTAGGGTGCAATGGAGGAACAAGAAGGTGAGAATCATGCACAAGTGCAACAAGGAAATAGTAGGCCAAGGAGTCATTGTGCTAGCGTGATCCCCGGTCAAGTCATTATGATGATAGGCTAGGGGAAGACAATATTGGTATTGCAATTTCTTTGTTGGAAGACAACCTAAAAAGGTAAAGGTTTGGGTGACAAGGAATGTTTTGGTTGTGTCAAGCAATTGAGGTTCCTTGCATCATGGCATGGCCTATAAGTAGTGTTCAATTTGTGGAGGATTATATTTTTCCGTGAGCCCGAGGTTGTTGGGGACAATGATTGTCTTGATATTGATCCATTGGCGCTTGGAACTCTAAACCCTAGGCAAAAGGGGAGAATTATCCTAGCAAAAGAGCCAAGTTGATTAGTGACACCAAACGTGAGACAATGGCGAAGGTTAGGGGCTCAGAGTGTTGTTGGAGTGGTTGTATGCAATTCTTTACAATAGAACAATTGGTGGAAGCAAGAGCCACTTTTCAAGAGTATATTGTTGATGAGAAGAGGACCTACATGTACACAATCTTCGAGCATGCACTTCAGGATGAAAGAAACCCAAACAGAAAAAGATACCCTTTGCTAGGCAAATGGATATGTCCAAAAGCATGGCAGAATATCCATGCAATTCCAAGTTCTTCATGGCATAATTGGCAAAAAAATAGGCAGAGGGGAACAGGATTGCTTTACATGGAAATAATGGTTTGTTGAGACCAACAACTAGGATCTTGGTCGCCAGGAGATATTTGAAAATATATTGATTTCAATGCAGTCTATGCCACACAAAAGCGTAAGGGATGAAAAGGGAAGAGCAAAGTTGTTGAGAAAAGGTTACCATCACATTGTACTCAAAAGAGTATTTTGGAAGAAGTGAATTCCTACTGAGAATTGGAAATTCTTCCAATATCCCAACCTAGCTTTAGTAGGCTATGGAAGAAGCATTTCAATCATGTCACCATAGCAACTTCAAACAACTTTGCAAAGTGCAATTTATGTGCTAAGTTGAAGGAGACTCTTGATAAGATCAGGCAACCTAGTCAAAGGGCTAGGATAAGGGAGCATATGAAGGACCATATGACGACCAACTATCATGTAGATTATGTTATTGGATGTGGAGGACTTTATCCATTGGAACCTAATAACTATTTATGTATTATACATGACAAGATGGACCAAAGAAAAAGACTTGTCTTCCACAATTCAAGTACATACCAAAGTCATGTGGAAGATCATACCCTTTACAGATCTCAATGACTGGGGCAATCTTGGATGGGCAGACTCAAACCTACTATGGCCATTTTAGTTTGGAGTTGTGGAGTGATGGTCCAGATTTTCATATTGGGAGTATCATGAGGTGTTTGAGAAACTATGAAAATGGGTACAATGGTCACCTCCAGGACCCTACAGCTAGCCAAGCACTACATAGAGCATTGTTAGATGGAAACCCTAACAATATTGAAAAGTTCAGCAAGGCAAGGTTTAGGAAGCATGGGTCTAATGAACATGTTGGAGCTTCAACTTCACGTGCTAGAGCTCAAGATCTACCCAAAAGGTTCCTCTTGCAACTTGATAATTGTGCTGGCCAAAATAAGAACAGGTGGATGTTTTCTTTCCTATCCTACTTAACAGCTGTGGAGATATTTGAAAGAGTTAATTTAGGGTTTCTTATGCCCATGAGGATGTGGATGCATTATTTGGCATATATAGTTGTATACTGAAGCAGCAGACAGCCACCAACTTTCCTAGGCTAATGGAGATCTTGCATGAATGCACTACTCCAAACCCTATAGCTTCTCTCAGAGAAGAAGTGCCTGATTGGAAGAGCTTTGTGGATGGTTATACATTGGATCTTGAAGGTCATTCCAGGCCTCTGCAGTTCACTTTTGGGTGAGAGATGGGATTCCAATCTTCCAATGAAAGATGAGACCTTCGAGGAGGAGGGAGGGAGGGGAGGAAATATGGCGAGATGAGAATGACAAGCCTATGATACCTCCGTGTCAACCAAAAGCTCTAGAACCCATCAAGAAGTGAAGCAATTGGGATTGACTAAGGAAGGAATCCAGGACTATATAAACCATTGGCAAACCAATCCGTGATGACACCAACCGCCTTGGTGGCTTACTTGGAAGAAGGTGATTAACCCGTTGGGGAGATAGACACATCCTCGGATGAATTGAAAGAATGATGGTTGCCTAAAAAACTAGGTGGAAGACCTTAGCAGGTGCTGAGGATGTTGATGACACTGTTAGTAGCATTCGTAAGCAATATGCTCCTCCTCCTTCTGACAAACACTATGTTGGTCCTAAGAACAATAGGCCAAAGTTTCTAGGCATGGATGCTTATGAACCTTCCACTGACTTGGAATGCCACCAATTTGTGGTAGTAAAGCCAGCAGATTTAGATATATATCCAGTGTGGTTGGGGTTCACTATCTCTGATATTTGCAAAGAAGAAGGTAATATTAACTTCAACCATGTGCGGGTAGAATGGTGGTGTCCAGTGCATCAGTTGACCAACGTATCGGATAAAGAAAGATACCGCATTGTTGGACAAAGAGATGGAGGAGAAATCGAAAGTGATTCTCGATCTTTGGCTAGACTATGAAAGTGTTTTGTACTCATGGACTCCAAACACTATTCCAGCTAGAAATGCGAGAATTACAATACCTCGGGATGTCAGGAAGAAGGCTATGATATCTTGGGGTTGCTTGAAGAGAGTTGAATAACTATGTAAATTTTTTTTCATCACGTTTTTATGATATGGTGCTATATTGTGAAATATTGACTATTTTGTAAATAATATGAGATTACATTTTCATACTTTTGAGGTGGTTTGTGTGAATTTGAATATGCCATAAAAAACATACAATATGAAATTTGTCCCAAAATTAAGACATAATCCCAATTTAATTGAATGATGGTTACTATAGTTGCTGGTCACTTATACAAAAGAGGTAAAAATATGATTCTCCGAAGATGTGTTCTTCCCCATGGAATTCCAAATATTGTTCAACAAGCTCATGAAGACTAGAGAACTGAATATTTCAGTGGCGACACTGTGACACAAAAAATCCTCCTGACTCGCTATTTTTAGCCCTCACTTTTCAAGCATGTTCATGCTCATGCACACACTTGTGATGTCTGTCAATGCTTGGGTTGACCCACGGCCCATGACATCTTACTACTCAAACTGGTTGCCATGCCGCTTCCTTTTGGTAAATGGGGAATGGATTTTATTGGACCCATGGATCCTCCAGCTACACAAAGCCGGTCACGCTATAGTCTTGTCTTTACAGATTATGCTACTAAGTGGGCAGAAGCATGTGCACTCCCAGACAACACTGCAGCCAGCACAGCTAGGATTCTCTACACGCACATTATCACCCGTTCAGATGTCCTATAGAAAGTACGACTTACTATCCACAAGGCAATGGTCTTGCGGAAAGTACCAACAAAAACTTGATTCCTCTCCTCAAGAAAATTTGTGATTCTTCCTGAAAAGATTGGCATGAAAAATTACCGATGGTTTTATAGCCTTACAACACTACCTATAAGGTTGCTACGGGACACACTCCCTTCAAACTTGTCTATGGTCAAGAGACTTTAATGCCTTTCGAATATATCCTGCCGACACTCAAATTCTAGTTAGCTACAACACAAAATCCTCTTACTGCTCTCCGAGAACGCGTTTATCAACTTCAACAACTGGATGTAATTCACCGAGATGCTTATCTCCACGTCCTGGCTCGATATCAACCCAGGAAATCATGGCATGATCCGATAGTCAAAACAAAAGAGTTCAAGGAATGCGATTTGGTCCTACTTTATGATTCAAGGTACAAACACCATCCTGGCAAACTCAAGCTTCGTTGGTTAGGATCTTATGAAATTAAACAGGCAGTTCATCGGGGTGTATTTCAACTTGCGGAGTTGGATGACACTCCTCTTCCCTCTTTGGTTAATGGATTTGTCTTAAACCATTTTACACTGAATTGAAGCCAACATGATTATATTGAAAAAAGATGTTGATTACATACAAACACTACCACACTACTCACTACATCCTAACAATCCTTATTCAGGACTGGCAGCAGAACAGACTTACAGGATGTGATATCCCTACCCGGAATGTCACTGCTAGTGTATCATGACATCTAGATAGTTAGCATCTAGATTCGGCACCTCCGCCATGCCCTCCAGCCAGTCGTCCATGGGAATTCCATGGTTCTTCAGCTTCCATATATCCATATTATTCATGTGCAAATGATCCACTCTAGGCAGTTGTTGGGCATAGTGTTCATGTAGTCCATGGCGCTCCCCTACTGATCCTTCTCCTTGGCCTCAACCCATTCTTATATAGGCCACAAGTTTGCCGCTCTGCCAAGCTGGCATCCTAGCTATCATTCCACATATCCCATCCTTACCCTTCACGGATTTTTTTTATTAAATTAGATCCTCTCGGAGTTTACCATACCATGCTGTAAATATCGCCCTCTTCTATTATTGCACCATGCATAATATTACACTCTATCGTTATCTAGGTTGCCATTCTTAGTTATGCAACCCCCTCTCACGATGATGTCCAATCAGCAGTTGCTTCTTAGCCTAACTTCTCTTGTGCCTAACTTAGCCAAATTTTTAGCAGGGTTTCCTAACCCGAGGTGCACGATTTTGTGTAATTATTCACGTGTGTGCCATGTGTTTCCAACGTGCTTGCCACGTCACACCTTTTTTTTCCTTACCTTTTTTCCCTCTCCTTCGATTGTGGCTTCATCTCCCATCTCTTTCGTCTGTTCTATAGGTTGTTTCCTCTCTTCAAGTTGATCTGATGAAGTTCAAGCTCAGATTCAATGGTATTTGCTTTTCTGGAACTATATGGTCTGGCCTTGAACCGTGGTTATAGGGCATCTGAAAGCAAAGGAAATATCTATGTGCCACTTGCATTGTCCATATGTTCTATCATTAATGCTTGGCCTAGTCACACCATCTAGAATAATGATTTATAGAGTATGATCTTAGTATTGCAAATGCCTTCCATTATAAATACCATGATTTCTATCTCACTAGAGAAAGTATGCAGGTTATAAATTAATTGTTGTTTGATGAGGTCTATGCAAACATGAGATCAACCAACATCATACATCAACATAATCATGATAAATAATGAAGATAACATCTAATCTACACGCATGAATCTACCTACTTGCTAGAGTTCCTTGCTTAGAGTTCGAAACCTAGACTGGGGGTTCTAGGAAGGCTCTCCTAGGTTCCAGATAATCTACCTATGAAGCCACTCTTAATACCTGCTCCGGACGAACTTCCTCCAACTCTTGGGATCTCCATGTCTTGCTCGTGAATCGGCTGGTTCTTCCTCCTTCCATGAGCGCACTGTCTTGGGGCTGTCGATCTGAGCTACGCTGCAATGAATGGTGTTCGAGACGGAGTTTCGAGCGAAGAACATGTCTCAAGGTAGGTGGAGCCGAAAAGTGGCCTAGGGTTAGGGTTAGGGTTAGGGTAGTTATAGGTTAGGGTTCCATGTCATTGTGGCGAGTGCCCATAGGGTAAGGCCATGTGGAAGTGGCCTTAAGCCTAAGGTTGGCTAAGTTATGTGAATAACTTAGCCATGCTCCCTTTTCCCCCCACTATGGTGTACAAGGCTACTCAAGGTGTACAAGGCTACTCAAGGTGTACAAGGCTACTCAAGTAGACTTGTACAGTGACATGATCCAGAAATATACGTATTTATAGCATATATTTCTGGGGAATGTCACATTCTCCCCCCTTCAGATAATGTTGTCCTCAGCATTACGCTATGGTGACGAACCTGCAACAATCCTGCAAGATACACAATCGTGAATATAAAGTCGTAACTTTATTTGAAACGATCAACTTCCCATTAATTACTTACTACGTACTTATAAGGCTATATTTATACTTATACAAAATTATATAGCCATCACAAGTATTACTATCAAAATCGTACACATAATATTATGACAACAACTTTAGGAGTTCATGGTTAAGTCTAAAATTTATGACTCTTATCTCTTCCAAAGAGGATTTACTATGTACACTTCGTATGCAACATCTGCGTGAACAACATGGGGTTTTTTTTTATTCATTTTTTGTATCGCATACATATGGAAAAAAATATGGTTTTCTTCAATTCAAACCCTTAGAAAACATTACGGCTTTCAGATTTGTACGTATAGAACCTATCCCTGGTCAAAAAAGGGAGGAGGAGGAAGAGGTCATAGTGAGAGGAAAGAGGAAAGCAGCACCTGCAAAATCGCAAGCTGCAAAGAAACCAAAGTCAACTAAAGCTTTGACCATCGAGGAGTCTGCAGAGGCCATTAAAAAAGCACCTGGTGCATACATTGTTTTAAGACCCTTTGATAGGTCATGCGCAACTTTGAAAAGGGTCAACGAGACGAAACTTTTGAAGCAGACTATTTCTCTTTCCATTTAAGAGGCCACCTAAAAATGAAGATGGAGTTAGGGTTCCTCAAGCCATAAAATATTGTATGCTGTGCATGTGGCAATATTTAAGCAGAGAATGCATAGAAATCTACATGCTCACGTGTCGCCACTTGTCGTGATGGTTGATAGAACACAAATCCAAGAACTAAAACGTTACAGGAAAGCAGACTTCGAGGACTACACTCACTATGTTTTCGTTGGCACACATAGCTACACGGCTAGGAAGGAACTGTCGAAAGAAGAAAGTAGAAATGAGGTTTGAAAACCCTTTTAATTTAATCCATAATAGTCCCAAGATACTCATGGTGACGTACCATGGTATTTGTACGTATACTATATAAATATGTGGAACGTCATAGTGACCTAGTCTCATGCTTGATACTAAAATCTCCACCAAAAGGAACCCCAAGCAACCTGGTACTAGTACCCGAAGGAACAAGATTCCAAAGATATTGAGACAAACAAGCCAATCCTAGACTATCCAGTGCCTAAATTGCATTACACTTCTACCAATTCAACAGACAACCTAAGGCAAGGGAGAATATGTGCAAGAGTTGTTTAACTGCGTCATGATTATCTTCAGTAGCCTCCACCAAAAGAAACGTATCATAAGCAAGTTAGTTGCAAATTATTTGAGAGCCCGCAGCCATCCCCAGACCAGCAACAAGACCATTTTCCAATGCTCTCCTGAGCCACTGCGAGAGTCCCTCAGTTATAATAGTGAAGAGAAATGGGGCAAGTGGACAGCCCTACCTAATGCCCCTTTGAAGATCTGTGATGGATGCCCTTGAAAAAGAACTGCACATTTTCCAGACAATGGAGGAGAAAGAGGGGCTGAAACCTAATTTGTCCATGATGTGAGGCAAGAGCAGCCACGAGAAGCTATCATAAACTTTCGTAAAATCCAATTTCAGGTACCAGTTTCCCTTGCCCAATCCATACCCTCATATGCCGCAACAACATTGTCCAAAATATGTCTACCAGGCATAAACTAGTATGTCTTCACTAATTGAGACCGCCAAAATCTTCTTTAACTTTTCTGTGTAGGCCTTCACTATGATCTTGTATACTACTAGTAGCAGGGTAATCGGCCTCCAATGAGAAATTGCAGTAAGCTCTTTAACCTTTGGGATCAAGATAATTAGACATGTGTTAAGTATCTTATCCAATTGATGAGACTGCAACAGATCCCGATATGCTTGCCACATTATGTCGGATGTTCAATCTCAGCAAGACTGAAAGAAATCAATGGGTATACCATCCACGCTAGGACACTTGTCCTTGGCCATAAGGAATATTGAAGACTCCAGATCTGCTTCTGTGAGAGAGGCCTCGAGTTTCTACCACTGCATAGGAGAGATAATAGGCAAAAGTTTGGAAAGTACAATATCCATTGCCTCCTTCTAAAAGGGAAGTGTTTTTTTCTGGAAGAAAGACATGAAATGCACGACAAGGAACTGCTCTACTTGGTCAGATGCGAAGATGTAGCTACCATTGTCCATCCAGATGGAGGCGAGAGCTGAACTTTGGCATCACAGTCAAATGGCTGAGAAAAACAATTTTTTGCACCTATCACCCTCCGCCAGCCATGAGAGGCCTACTTTAATTTTGCCTACTTTAATTGTGTCCGCTTTGATACTTTTGGATTCAAGTTCACAAGTCTTACCGACGTCCAACTTCTCGAGCATGAGACACTTCCTGAAGTCTAATCTGCTCCAGCTCACTATACTTTTGGTTCAAAAGGTGCTTTTCCTGTTGCACAAAGTTCCTACCCCACTGCTTCGCGTAGAGCTTAACATTTGCCGCGTTCACAAGTTTCCTTATACGGCTCGGATCAATGGGCATGGACTTCCAGACCCGACGACACCCAGCAATGGAATTCTCGTTTTTCAAATATTGGATATTCAGTTTGAACACAGCGTTACCAGGAGGACACGCCGGGAGATCCACTGAACCAATTATCTAAGGATGATGGTCAAAAATAGTCTGGAGAACATAGTTTTTACCATGAAGTCCAGGAAGCATATGCCAAACATGCATATTGGCATAGCACCTGTCCTGCCTAGTTGTAGCACGTGCCTCCCCTTCCATTGCACCACGTGAAGCCCTGGTCACCTAAAATCTTCAGGAATCCATGCTCAAACAGGAGCTTATTCCATTCATCCTTCTTAAAACCTGAAATAGTCTCACCACCACAAAGCCTATCAACATTGTCCTCAACCATGTTAAAGTCCCCAAGAAGCAAGTAGGCTGTATTATCTCCCCATTTTTTCCAGCTTATTCCTCAAAGAGGCCCATATGGGCACCCACTATCTAAGCACATTGGAGGCATAGTCATTTATGATACTCCACACCTATTCATGTTGCTTCCAATTGATGGTCGACCACCTACCCCACTTTTCCTTTGCTGCACCTTGGTGTCCAGCGAACATGAAATGAAAGTGACACCTCGGGACTGATCAGATACACTCGCAAACCCAACATGATGATGGTCCATAAGGTTTAACAAGCCACTAATGGATCCCCTACAACATTTATGCTCTTATAAATACAAGATCTGCAGAGTCAAACTTCTAACTATGAATGATGCTCTCGCCCTTTTTGGAGGGGAGGACTTGAGTCCCCTTAATTCCAGATGATCATATTCATCCCAAAGGTGAAGCCTCTAAAGTACCTTTTTCTTTCTTCTCTTTGAACCTTTTTGAACCTGTTGGAGTTGGGTGTCATCGCCATTGCCAGCTGATCGGCTCGGCACAATGCATCTCCATATCCCCATCTCAAGACGCCCACTTTATTGGCTCCCGAATCCAAGTTCATAACCAAGTGGTTCGGCCGCTAACCGGAAATTGGGCTGGGGCTTAACCCACTTGGTTCGAGGGGCCATGAGGGCCCGCGGGCGGGCCGCCGGGCTTGGCGGATCGGCGGTGTCTCCCTACCGGTTCGCTAGTAACCCACACCCTAAGTTAGTTGCAGTTTGGCAAAAATGGAGAGGGCTTACAAGCTACAGCACGCTGATCAATTTACCTTCCTGCCGCCTCGGGCTTAACCCCGCACGTTATTTGCCACAGGTGGGTCGTAGGCTACCGCCTCTCGGGCGTAACTCGGCTGGCAAGATTTGCCAGGCCGCAGGGTACGCAAGGCCGGTGGTTTATTTAAGCCGCTAATGGGTTCGGGCGCAATAACCCCTCGCAGGTGCCCACGGGCCGCACGGGCCGGGTGGCGGGGGCTGACGCTGGCCGTTTCACACCCCGCGTTTCGTGGAGCTCAGGAGCACGCGCCCATGGAATCGCAACTCGAGGATTATAAATAAATGGAAGCTAAAAATTTTTTCTAGAGAATTTTATGCCTCGCTCCTGACGCTTCTCCTTCACAGGCAAAAGCCGAACCAGGCCCCTCAAGCAAGAAGAAGCTCCGTATAAACTCCAGCTTGATCGATTGAACGTGGCCACTTTGTTGGCTCCTTTGTTGGATCGATTGGAGAACGTGGCTCCTTAGCCCTGTAAAAACAAGTATTTCGCCTTCCTTTTTCTTTGTTTGGAACGATTTTGAGTTGCATTGAGCGATTTTGAGTCTTGTTTTGAGCTCCATTGACAAAATTATAAGTGTGTTTCGCATAAGTGCATCTAGGTTCCCTATTGCCATCCCTATTGCTACAGTTGGTGAGAGTTGCCCATCATAATAAAGTTTGTTTCCTTAAGTGGGCTTATTTATATTTGTTGAAGCTTATTTTTATTTCAGTTAACGTTGAACTTATTTTTATTTGTTGAAGCTTTCTTTTTATTTATTTTTCTAAAGCTTCTCTTAAATGACTCATAATCACCGGAATTCAGATATCTATTTCGTGAGCAATCTACATTTATCCGCCAAAGACCATGTCTCACCAGAGCGCCCCCGGTCGGCATGGATGAGCCGCCCCTTGCCATTTGGCCTGGCAGAGCGCGCCATGTCCCCGGACGACGGCAGAATTTGTTGAATGGTACCCCAACCGGCACCGCCTTTATCCCGCCAGGTATGTTTTGTGTGCTTGTTAACCGTATTTGTTTTGTGACAGGGAATACCATGGCATTTGGTGCCCGTGCGCAGGGTCACGCCTGCTGAGAGCGGCCGGCCCACACCGCTGCGTTGTGGGGCGGATTTGCACAAAGACCGGGTGTACACACTTTGTGGATAGAAGTCGCCACTCGGATTCGATTCGGGATTGACCGATGGAGCTTGGGGGCACCATCGTGAGCCACCATGCGGATCAATGGTGGCCCGGCGCATGCACATTCCCGCCAAGGGCAGCGACCCCGTAATTGCGGGAGAGAGTGGTGTCCGAGCCGGAGAGGGCTGCAAAACGCCGAGAAGATCCCGCAAAAGCCGCGACGATGATGGGAGGCCGCGGGGCGACATAGAGAGGCGAGGAGACAAGGAGCAACAACGATGCGCCTTTACAAGATGTCCTCACCCCTCGAGGCGCCTCTAGATGCCTTCCCCGAGGGGCCGGACGCCATGTTTTATGAGGCTAGCACACAAAGATGTGCGGGAGCGCCGAGAGGATGCAGCCCTATCATGAAGGTCGAGATTAGGAGTAAGAGCTAGTGGCACGTGGGCGCTAAAGGTGAAGACTGACTGCGACATGTTATGCTCAATGACCTGCCATTGCAATGCAGGATCTGGGTGGCCATTTTCCCAATGTAGTAGGGAGGGAGTTAAGGCTGAGTCCACAGATACGGAGTCTCACAGGTTACGAGGCTGAGTCATCTTGCCACCGAAAGCATCCACACTCCAACCCGATCCTCCATTGCCCCTAGAGGTGAGTGGGTTTGCGTATGGCTGGGAAGAGTTCCAACGAGGTAGGACCACGCCGATCCGTACCCCCTACCAGAGACACGCCCCAGCACGCCGCCGGACTGCATGGCCACCCCCTCCTTCCAGGGGCGCTGGGCGCTGGTGATTGTGGTGGACCCGGCCGAGGGGTCGCCAGTGTCCTCGATGATATCATGAGGACGGGCGATGGCGTGCACGGGCATGGCACACACATTGACTTCCCCATTTCCGCGATCGCAATGTCGAGGGAGCAGAGGCATGGATAAGAGACCGAAACGCCGTTTTTTCATATGTACCATACCAGAGAGTTCGGACAGCACACCATCCGAGCTACTACCGTGTGTGTACCCATTCGAGGATGGTCTCGTACCTACGACGGCGATTCGACGCGATTCCCGAGCACTTACGGATCCCGGCTAGGTTACATCTTCGTCCCTTTCGAAGAGGTTAGGTGTTCACGCGACTTTTACGGCCCGGAGATCACCTAACACCTTGCCATGGTTGGGCGGTGGCGCCGGATGGTGCGCGACTTTGATATTGCAAGAGGGCCCAGGCCAAGATGCGGCGCATAGGTAATATCCGACCTCCTCGAGGCGCGCGATGGACAATGGGAGGAGGGGCACATTCGAAAGGTTGATGAGGTACGTGTCGGGTTTATGTTTATTTGTATGGATCGATAAAATCGATATTTGGCGTGTGCTTATATGTATAGCGGTTCTGGCATGCTTGGAGAGGCCGAGCGGCCGCGGAGTTGATGATAGACCCCGTTACTATCAATTAACTATGTTCGGGCCGGTGTCGAAACGCCCCTCCCAGGAGTGCGCGCTCCCACCTTCTTCCCCGGCCGAGCATCCCGACCGTGCACTACGCCCGTGCTTTCGCCCATCGTCACACAGGTAAGTACTGATTCTTTGCTCTACTTTCAATTCCCGAGGCAATCCCTCCGACTTAAGGGGAAGCGAAAAGTCATACATCTTTTTGGCGCGCAAAGTGGTCATTGGATGCTTGTTGCTCTCATACACGATCCGCCGACGCGGCGCACTTCTAGGCCTCGGAGATGACGCATCACGTGGGCTGGTGGTACTTTCACAACATGCCTTCACGGGCAGGGAGTACGCGCATCAACCTACCGGCGCGGGAGTGTTTCCTAGTCCCCCCGCTTTTCCCAATCGTTGCCCGCCACCAGTGATCCGACACCGTGACTTTTGTACCGGTAATCATTGGGTCTTCGAATGGGGGCACCGGTTACATCCGGATGGTGCTGCCTCAAATGTCGCGGGCCTCGTGATTGTGCCGCTGCAGGTCGACAACAATACGTGGCATGCACATTGGTTTCATCATCGCCACGGCGTGGATCGCGTGGGCAAACCCGCCTGGATGGCAAGTTATACCGATAAGCGTTTGGTTGGTACAACGGCGGCGTATGTTGTTTAGGAGTGAGTGGCCCGTAGTAGTCGGGCTGCTTTTATTGTAGGTGTACCGGTACCAACAAAGAGTCGGTGGTCACTTAGTGCCGTTTGGGATCTATCTAGCTAAAAGCTTTTCTCCTCCGAATCATGTAATCATGTATGTAACATTATATGCGACATTATTTATGTGACAATGCTATGAGTGATGGCATATCAGTTTGCCGTGGCCTCTCATTCGCAGGGTCGTGGTGGTTGTTCCTCACAAGGGTCGCCTTGCACGCTTTATCCTGTGACTCCACCGCTGGCATGTTCTTGCCGCCTATCAGAATCAGCCATGAAAGACGCAACCGGGGCCGCCGCGCCTCTATAGAATCGTGATTCATCATGTAACCTTGATATACTTCAATGCGACATCTCCCCGTCAAGAGCATGAGCATCTTGCATAGTGGCTTGCATACCGACGCTCTACTTCATGAGCAACGATCCCATTGCTTTTTGTAGCAGCGCATGAGGACATCGACATCGCTCATTGGTGCGGGCGGCCGCGAGGCATGGGCTAATGAATTGTTTGCTGGGAAATAGCTCATTGTACAATGCGGGTGGTCACAGGCGAAATAGTCTCCCCGCTATGAGATGCTTGCACACAAAGATGAGGGTATATTGGCAAATGCGCAATATCGCATCCTCATATGCTGAGCGCCAGGATTCAAGTACCCTGATGATGTGGCCTTTTGTCCATAGAGAAGCTGAAATTAAAGCCAAATTTGGCATTGTAGGCTTTTGGCATTTGGCTCAGCTATCAACTCGCATGTACCGCGAAGGCTACTGCCTTCTTAGCATCTCCCCGCCAAAGCGCCGGAATGATATATTTTTACACGCGACGCTTCGCTGCGGAACCAACATGCAAGAACATTGCCCGCAACCTTGCAAACCGCAGGCTATTGTTACGTAATGTGTCGACATAATCAATGCACGGTCAGCATACCCGCCATCTTCCCAACAATGTTCGCCTTCTCCGACACAACCCTCGTGATAGCCCGCTCTCACAAAATTGGCCCATGTCAATGGTGGTGATTGACCTCGGCCCCGATTGTTTCATTCAATAAGACAAGGCGAAGGCCATCTTCGTGGCATGTCGTTGGTGCCTCACGGGCCTCCACGCTTCGCATAGCATGTAAAACACCTGGTACTCCCACACCCCCTAAAGTGAACGGCAGGTACAACCGGGCCTCAAGACAGGAAACTTCCACGATTTGTACGTAAGGTTGAATCCATGGTGGCTCAACCACCGCCAGCCCATCTCACAAAGAAATTCTCCAACATCCTCGGCCATCTTGGATGACTAGGATCCATGGTCGGGTCCAACGCTCGGCAAGATGGATTCCAAGGCTGGTGAAAAATCACCCTTCCTGAGGCTTCCAATCGCCAATCCCGCCTCGGTCACCACCATATTGATTTAGCCCTGATGATTATTCGCAGTTTAACTAAGCATTCTTGCTAAATCGCCAAATAACGCCATCGCTCCATAGTAAAGATTTATCGCTGGAGCTTACCGAAAGTATTCTTCCTCTCGCTTGTGAGGGCTAATTCGCTACACATCCTCCTCATGCCTACTCGTGAAGCGGTATGTGACTCTCAACCGGGCTCACCGCCGCATCGCATTTGTGGTCCGCTCTTGCGATGTCCCACGCAAAGACGCGTCATTCCAATACTTCTAAGCTCTAGTGCCATGTACCATGAGTTCGTGATGCACGCATGGACTAATCTTCCGCGATTGGTGAAAGCGATCATGGCTGTGTTCGGTATAACGTATATCCGCACCATTTCCATTATCTTTCACTGGCCCCTGTAAATCCAAACAAGCAACCTCAAGGGTGGGACCGTCTGATTTGCCTATCCTGTCCCTCTCCCAAGGTGGTTGCCTCCATCTAAGTGGGCGTGCATAGTCATCCACAATCTCGGCCTGTCAGGCCAGCCTCGACATGCTGATGTCCATGGACCAAACGGACACGATGAGGCGTTTGAAGCTCAATCACCCTTTGCTCGAGGAGGTCCACGCGGGTCTCCTCCGGCTGTGAAGTTGAAGTCGGCCGCCCTTCATGGTGCTTACTCACTTTGCACGCGGCACACTTCCATGCATGCAGCTATGTATTCCCCGGGATGCCATGGCGCAGCACTACCTCCCATTCCTTCCTCAAATCTTTTCAAACGGGCGTAGGGGACCGATGGGTGCTTCCATTCAAGGCCTATGGCAAATCCAATCGCCCAAACTCCACGAAGGGACTAACTTATGAGGCCTAGCTGCGCCACGCAGATAACCAAATTGAGTCATCATTAACCGCGAAACTCTCATAATATGCTCTTAACGGCAGACATCAACCTCGACATGGTGCTCGGGAGCAGTGGCCTCCCGCCTCATGTAGACCGGGGCAAGAGGGGATCGCAAGAAGACTTATTTCTACGTGGGGAACATAGTGTTCCTTTCAGAGGCAATGTACCTCATCAACCCATACACGCACTCGCTGAGGGTATAACCACCCGGGGCAACACGAGCCATTGAACTGGGTCCGGGTAGACACCGCCACTCTATGTACAAGCGCCTTGGGAATTTTGGTCGTATAACTTCGGAGTTAACCTCGACCAGCGGGTTCCACCCGTCATCTACATTATCCCTGTCCTCCTCCAACATTGTGTCAGTCATCCTCGCTGTCGAAGGTCATACTCACTATCATTTTCATCTCGACATCTCAATCGACCGAAATGCCGCTGACTACCTCGCCCATTCTCCTCCTCGCTTATAGCAATCATACCGCTTCTAGCACCTAATTTATCTCAATAGATATCCGAGGTACAAATTTAACATGAACACAAGCCCCAGTACAAAGCTATATATACATTGGGGGTCTTCTACAAAACACAAATATGAATTATAGCAACACATGGTACTACTTGTTTCCCATTCATAAAAAATATTATACATTGTTTTGTCCATTCCGAGGACTTGACAATTGGATGCAACGACTTGCATCATTATCTCGCGACATCCAACATTGTTTCATCTTATTTGGCTCTGGAGCCATTCTACCAAATGCTCGCAGTGGAACGCCCTGACGCTAGTTAACAGCTCCCTTTCACCTATCGCTAGTAACATTTCGGGTGGGAAAGTAGCCGGAGGAGTAGGGAAGCAGGAGGAGGAGGAGGAAGCGGGATTGGCTGAGATGTCCCCGAGGAAGAGGAGGAGGAGCATTACTTTCAGAAGGGACACAACGCGGGAAAACGGGTCTTCAATCAAGCGACCATTGTAACAAGAGGGCAAGAAGAATGGCAGCTTTCCACAGTAAAATGACAATATCAAGCAATTTCCCCGCCATTTTAGAATAAAACATTTTAACAAAATATGACCGTAACAAGAAAAAATTGCCTACCAAGCCGGATATAGAAACTCACTTGAGCGGATAGACGCTGTTTAGGAGATTGGTTTCCAAGATCAGCGCCGCTGAACTTGAATCCGCCGCATGCCACCGCTTCACATACAAACTCAAGCGCCCGGGTTATGAATATATACCAGAGGCTACACTCAAAATTCATAGATTCCTTTTCGTGGAATTGCAAAGACCGAAAGTTGATTCAAAGAAAGCACCCTAAAGTTGATTTCTCCACCAAACGGCCGTGTACTAGGCCTGGATTCGCTCGGGCTAACCCGTAGGGTGCCTGTGCACGCATCGCCACCACTTGGTACCATAATAGGGTCATAATGGGTCAAGCACTCGGATTCGCCTGGCTAACTCCTAGGGTGGCTGTGCACGCCCCGCCACAGTACCGCCATAATGGCCTCTGCCGCACGGGCTCGCCCCCGATCTCAGCCTCGGCTAACCCAGAGGGGTGGCTGTGCACGCCCGCCGCAGGTACCGCCATAATGGTTCTCACAGACGTCGCTTACCCGATTCGCCTCGGCACCCGTAGGGGTGGCTCTGCACTAATCGACGCATCCTCGACGTCAGGCTATCATGCCCCGCCACCCAGATTCGGGCCTCGGGCTAACCCTAGGGTGGCCAGCAAAGATCGACGCTTCTCCACTGACGCCTCGGCAGAGGTAATCGTGTTAGGGTTCGCTTTGGGCTTAACCCTACAGCGAATGCCAAGTAAGCCGGGCCGCCATAGCCACGCCCGCTACTCTCGCTTTGATTCGGTTCGCTTAAGGACTCTCGTGGTTCGCTTGGGCTTAACCCAAATTTTGATGGGCCAACTTCCTCTTCGGGTGCCATTCAAGCACCGACCAAGAAGCATCCGAGGCGTATCCTCGGATCACCTTCATCAAGCCGCTTCACAAAGAGGTGAGGTCGCCCATCGCTTCCGCCCATCTAGCTTACTTTATGACATGCTTTGTTTCTATCATGTAAACTACGCCCACTCGTGGTTCAAGCCGATTACCGGGTGGAGATGCAGCACCACAGATGGGCCAATGCCGCGGATAAATCAAATGGTTAGCGACATATGTGAGCCATACTTGGTCGGCGGATGGACGAGGAAGGTTGTGCAACTAATGCAGGCACCAGAGGTTGCATGCAAGCAGAGGCTAAATGCTAAGGAGTAGCAAGTGAGAGAAACTAAGTAGCAAATAAGGAGATGGACTAAGGAATTGTACCGATCAAGTAAAGATCGAGGGAAAAGTTGTACAAGAAGCTTTACTACAATCGAGAAGGGGCCAAGGGGTTGAGGTGGCTGGATCTAGTTCAGTATCTGACATTGGGATCTTGACTGAAGGATATCACAGGCGAAGATCACTTGCATTGAGCAGTTGTAGTTTGTAACTGGAGTAGAACTTGCCACTCTTAATGACAGCATCTTCTGACAGTTGCTTCTTCATAGGCAAAGCCATGCAAATTTGTGCACCTATAAAGTGCGCAATGTAAATACCCAAAGCCTTAGCAATGGAAATGAAAAATTTAGGAATCGAAAGATCTGGAAGCAGATCAACAAGTTGAAACCAACAAGGCAACTTGGCTTCGAGAGACAAATTGATAGACAAGCCAGGGTAATAGTTTTGACACAAGATTCCTTATTCTTAAACATTATCAGGAAAAAAACTCGTACCCAATGCTTTAATAGATTCAAAGGAACGAGCATGCTGTCTACGAAGAAGTGATCCTAGCCACCCAAAAATTCATTGAACATCAAAAAACTCACCAGTCCAGTATGCCACCACTGATTGGAAAGATAACGAACATGCTCTGGCTGGTCAACTTCAACCACCACTTTATTCTCCAGACATTCCTCCACGGAAGTGTAACTAGGAATTGATTTACCACGTACACCACTGCCCAAACACTGCAAGAGATCTCCTTTGTTACCTTTACGGATGAGTTTTGGTGCCTCAGCAACTCTTTCGCACAGTTTGGGCTCCAAGTCCTTCTGAATCCATTCACTAAAGCATCTTGTGACACACGCCACGACCGCCGATTTCCATAAGCCGACGTGACCGTGAACTGGGAGAGATCTTGCTTTCCCACTCCGCAGACCGAGCCATTGAGGCGCATCGATTCTCGCAGTGTCGTGGGCTGGCAAAGACGTTCCACTTCTTCCTGCCTAATGCACGCACAAGGCAAATTTAACCTCATTCCCACGTTTTTGTAGGATTTGCCATTCTTGATTAGAATGGATGCAGAACCGCCGGGGCGTACTCCACTTGCCTTGACGGTTGGAGGATGCGTGTTGAAGAGATTCCCCGTGGCCGCCCGACGGCTACGTTGGGGGCGCCCGGCGAGATTTCCATGCCGACCGAGGACGGTTGGAGGCCGCTTAATGGAAAAGGACTAGTCCGTTGGTAGTAGGTATATCTATTAGAGGTGAAATATGCGAACCCCCAGCCGCATCAAGTTGATCTCCTGCATCGGACACTCTGAATTGTAGTTATAAATGGGCTGGACAGCAATTGCCGTGGTGGTTGATTGCTTCTTCGCTTGTGTTGCAAAACAAAGGAGAAGTTCGGCTCACAAAGCATACCGAATTACGTAGGTTTGGATAAATTTTTTGTCTTTTTAAGGCTTATATCCGTTGGGGCTAGCTTTTATCATCGAATATGGAAAAGGCTTGGTCTTAGGTTTATGTTGCTCACTTTCTAGTCAGAATCGCTAATCAAGTATGAATCACTCTACGTTGAGTGCTCTAGGTTTTCTAGTCGAAATTCATTGCTTGCAAAGGAATCGCTAATATTGCAGTATAGAGCTTCATAAGAATAGTTTGATTATTGCTTCAAATTTTTCAACAAAAGTGGTTTGCTTGTTAAAGGATTTTAATATTGTAGCTAGAAAGCTAATTCGCCAAGGCATCGCATGGCTTCTAGTTATGGAGTATGCTATTATTGAAGTCATGAAAGTGACAGGCAGATTAATTGTCCAAAATTGAAAAATATTGCTATAATTATGAGGATTGGGACATACCTCCGCTAGATGTTCTAGTCCTAAAAGATTTGAACAATGTGGGACGCCAATTGTCAAGGGAAAGAGAAAGAAGAGAAGTGGAATATATAGATATAGCTCAAGAGATGGATGCGTAATGTAACTTTGAGAACAAGAAGACACCGCTGCAAATCGCCTCATTTTATCACAACTTATGAGATTAAATGCTTTTCTCTCGATCATGAGGCTGATAAATTTATAATTGATACGTGCCGAACGATCAAAGAGTTAACTCTACTAAGTTTTTACCAATATCCGCTCCAAAGAAATATATGAGTCATGTGTGCAGTTGGGAAATGGAGACTTGCAGAAGTAAATAAGCAAAGGAATGTTGCAAAGCTTATTTGATTCCATGGAAATAGTGTTGATGTTGGTAATGTTTTGTGTGTTCCGGTCGTATAAAAATTTGATTGGCTACCAATTAGTTGATTTGGGATAAGGAATTGGTTTGGACAAAAAGGCCGTGAGGGTTTTTGCTTTGATGGTGAATTGAGGTTTTTGCAAAGCCATCGGCAATCTATTCTCAAATTTCAAATAATGGCTTGAAAGTGTGAATATGTTGGAAGTTACTAAGTGCTCAACATGGTGACAATAGGCTGCCTACAAGATATGAACAAATATCGACACATGATTAAAAAATGGCTATATTCATGGGGAAGATGATACTCTTGGAAAATAAGACCGTCTGTGTTGTATGTTAGGAAATCCAACCCGATAAGCCTTTAGCAGATCAAGAAAAAGAGCCATGGGGCCTCTTGATCCTCGCATACGCATCTTTTGTGGTCCATTGAATGTGCAAGGAAGAACGGGTAAAGGTATTATATATCTTTTATTGATGATTTTATAGAAGGGGAAAGTGCTATTTATTGTCAACTAAAGACAAAGCCCTTTGATGCATTAAAGATATAAGGGAAATGTGGACGCAGTTAAATGCATTAGATCGATAGAGGTGGTGAATATCTTTCAAGAAAGTTTAAATATTTTTGTCTTGAGCGTGGAATCAAAAGACAACCTACATAAAATATACCTCGCAACAAAACTGCGTAAAGAAAAATAGAATGCTTTTAGATGCCGTGAAGATCTATGATAAAATTTGCAAGTGTTTACCAAATTATCTTGGAAGAAGTACAAAACAAAGATTTTTATACGTAATGTGCTGCCTCTTCTGCCAGCCTTGATGGAGGCATTCCAGAGGAGATATGGCCGCACTCAACTAAATCAGCCTATATGATGGCTTCAAAGCTTATGGCTGCTTGACATATGCTCATGTTCCCAAGAAATAAGACTTAAATTGATAATAGAGCGTAAATAGGTTTTCTAGCTCTGCTATGATGAGGAATCAAAGGTTATAGAATTTTCATACTCAAACAAAGAAAATAATAACTAGCAGAGACGCTTGTATTTGATGAAAGAAAATTTTACAAAGCATAGACATGGAATAGAAACTTCGTAGTGTTGAAAGGGGAAGTAGAAAGACCCATTGCTCATGATAGTAAAATTGACTTCGCTAACGACTTTGGACTATGACGTAAGAGAATGAAGACATACGCATGTAATGTGATGAGGAAAGCTTAAGACATCAATAGAGCAGGATCGCACCACTCATACTGTAGCAGAAGCAAGCAAATCTAAAAAGGAAGACCGAGGTGGAAAAGCCTTAAAGATGTGCATAGACTATAATCCCAAATGTATGGCGTGTATGGCACAGTGGAAACTTTAAGAATTGGAAAACCTCCGCCTAGGGGATTTCGCACGGCTTTCTTTGTTTGGACCTCGGATGTTCCCGTGATCTTTGATGAAGCAACTGAATTGCAAAAAGGCATCTCAATGGGTGAGGGTAAATGCAAGAAGAGATGGACTCTTTCAAGGAAACCGTAATGATGAGTTAGTAGAATATCCTAGAAGTAAGAACTGGGTTAAAATAAATGGATTTATAGAATAAAAACAAATGCCGATGGATCAAAAAAGATATAAAGCTAGGTTGGTTGCTCAAGGTTTTTCTCAAAAAAAGGGAATTGATTATATGAAAACATACCCCCTATTGTCAAGTTAACAAGTGTAAGACTCATATTAGCAAAGAGTAAATGCTTCCAAACTTGATGTACATCGATATGAATGTGAAAACCGCTTCTTCAATGCCAGCCTTACAAGAAGAGATATATATGAAAACAAGCTCCGTGTGCTTTGAAACAGTAATCGCATGGTTTGGGAAATTAAAACGAAAGCAAGCAGTATGGTCTAAGACAAGCTTCTAGAGTAAATGGTATAAATGCATGATAAGCATTTGAGAGAACAAGAATTTGAAAACTAAAAAAATGATGGAAATCTTACATGCCCAAAGAGGAGATAAATTTTGTATTATTGCTTTGTATGTAGATGATTGTGTGATGGTTTCAAATCAAGTATGAAACATCTAGATAGATGCAAAAGATATTTTGAAGAAAAGATTTAAAATGACAGATCTTGGAGAATCAAAATAGCTTCGGTATTGAGATGAATAGAGATAAGGAAGATAAAAATAATTTACTTACTCGCACTGTAAAACATTGAAAATATGATAAAAAAGATTTGGATTAGAAAAATGCAAAACACAGTGGAGTACTCCAATTTGTAGCAAAGTTATAAAATTTCAGCAAATTTTATGTCCATCATCCGGAATACAAAAAGGAAATGGAAAACATTCCACACAGGAACCTATAGGATGTCTCAAGTATGTTAAGCAAATGTTGACACGCCCAGATATTGCTTTGCAAAGAAATCTTATTAAGCGGTGATATAACAACAATCCGTGCAGAGGATACTGGATTGCAGCCAAAAGGATCTTAAGATATCTAAAGGGCACTCCAAAGATCATGGAATCACTTTAATTCGAGCAATTTGATCTTATTTGCGATCTCGTGATGCAAGATTGGGCAGTGGAGAGCTAGATGCCGTGAGGATCAACATCTCACATATGCCTTGGTGCTTGCAGGAGGTCCGGACATCATGGAGAAGTAAAACACCATCTCTGCTATATGTCTTCGGCAGGTTTAATACTCCTGGCAGCCTTCTTCAAGAAATTTCCAAAGAAATTGCATGGGTAAGAAGACTATTGATCAAGTAGGTATACTTCCCGTACCCAACCAATCATGGCCGTTTAACGGATAGTCTAAGTTGTATTGCTATAGCAAAAATCCTGCATCATGAAAGAACCAAACATATAGAATTGCATATTCCATTTCCTTATTACTTAAAAATGAGTTAGTTATGCAAGATGTGGAGACCTCATATCAAGCAAAACAGAATTTGGTTTACTAAGCCAATGACAGTAACGTAGTTTAGTTTGTTCAAAGAAATTCGTGGAATATTTAGTGAAGCTTATATGGCATGAAGGGGAAGTGTTGGGTTTGTCATGCCATACTCGCAATGGTCTAGAATACATGGATTGACATTTAATTGTTTAATTCGGCTTGTTGGAAACACTTGTCATCTATTATGCCATCTATTATGCATGTCGGTGAAGCATGTCGGTGAAAATTGAAACTATAAAAGGGAAGATTGACGCTGTAGCGCAATGGTGAGAAGAGTTTTGAGTTCCAATGACTGTAAGGTTTTGGTGAAGGAGATTGTGAAGGAGACAGAGTTTTGGCATACTTGGGTTCGAATCCCAAGCTCTGATTCTATCATGCAATAGTATCAAAGAAAACATTTGAGGTTTCAAGAGAATGCCTGCAAGCCGCATCCAAATTCCTAAGCAGACTCTCCATATCTTCTTCAACCTTGTTGCAAGGTGCAGGAACAAGAACCCGAGACTTTGGCCCACCACCGGCTAGAAGCCCCCCTTGCCAAAGGCCTGGTGCACCATTTGACCCTAATCCTTCTGTTGATATAGAACCAGCAGCATCATACCCAAAATCTCCTCTTAGGAATGGGATTTCATCAAAGCATAGGGAATTTCCTTCAGCTTTCAGATATAGCAGCATCTAGTTAATGCATGGAACAGGCGACGCTGGCCAAGCGCCGGATTCCCCGTTGACATGCCGTGTGGAAGGCAACTAGATTGCCTTCTTGTTACGCGGAAAACACTTAAGCATCATTCCGCTACCAGTAAAAATCTTCAAAAATGCAAGGTAAGTTCTTCTGGAATGCAGGGTAAAAAGGGCCTAATGTGGGGTAGATCCTCGTATCGTAAGTAGAAACGCTAAAGAAATTCTCACCGTAGTAGCCCGCTTCTTCAAAGAAAAATTTTTTTACTTGCATTCTTGTTTTGAAACACCGCCATCGCGGCATGCTTCTATCGGGCGATAAAGAGAATGATGCTTAAGTGTTTTTACGCTGATGGCATGAACACCAAGTCCAATCCATTTACTTAGAAGACCGATATCCATGCTCCATTTTAATAATGCCCCCTGCTCTCGCAGACGCCTTAAAAAGACAACCTAAAACTAAACTTAACTAAAAATTATTCACCTACATCGGGTAGCAAGGGGGGCTTAGTGGATTCGCTCAAAAGGGGGGCGGATTCGTCAAAGGAGGGGGCCCGCTTCGGCCAAGCAGGGCCGATAGTGCAGCCGCTTTGGGGGTGCTCATTAATTATCTCCCCGACAGGTTATTAACAAATTAGTGGAAACCCTTCCGGTTTATATGGAAACCCTTCCGACTCATGAAAACCGGAAGGGTTTCCACCTAATTTATCCCTAAGGGCTTCCAATCGAAGTGGAATTTTTGGGGTGAGATATCCGGCCAGCCATTAATTAATGACCGATGAATTCCCACGCTATTTTAGAAGAGGCTTTTTAGAAAGAATTTATTTTCTTCACCTCTTCTCCGATCAGAATTACATTCGATTCGTGTTTCACTCACCTCCAAGAAGGATTCAAGAAGTGTTTCGAGGCAAAAGGATCCAAGAAAGTGTTTGTAGCTATCTGTGTGGGATTGAAAGATGGGTTTCAGCCAAAGGATTTAGAAAGTTTAAAGAAGATTCACGAAGCGTCGATTTTGAGTTCTACTGAGTTCACCTTCAAAATCTAGAGCAAAGGGGACAAAGGGGAGAAAATGCTCTATTTGAAGCTAAGACAAATCAGCATCTTGCTCTCCTTCAGCTTTTCATGGCGTCTTTCTGGCTAGGGCGTGATGCCGATCCATTGAGGCCGTGTACAAGTATGTGCTTTCTGCTGTGATTCAAATAGATTCTAAATATAGTAAATCTTGAACAGGACGGTTTCTTGGCGGCGACATGTTCCATCTACTGTTTTTGCTTCTTGGAATAAAAAGAGGTCGCAATACTCAATGAAACACCGAATGCAAAAACGCTTGTAAATTTTGCCCTGCTATCATTTTGATTCGCCTTGCATTTTGACTTTGGTCTTCATCGATCCGACTATTGAGGTAAATCTAGGTCTCTGTGTTGCTCTATCATTTCAGATTCTTTTTGTGAGTCTCTTTTGTGTTGGTTTTGCAGAGAGGATCAACGAAAATGAACGAATTCAATCTTGATTTCCATCTGGTCTACCTCTGCACTAACTTCATATTTATGGATGCGGCTCTGGGAAAAGACAAACCAAGTATCTATACTGCTTATTTTTCCTTGTGGTTCGCTTCTCCTTTTGATCCCAATATAAATCACCTAACCGTGCAGGATCCTCATGCCAAACTCCTCATTCCCTTTAGTAAAGGAATTTTGGGCATATCAGCCGAGTCTTACAACCCCTGCAAAATTGTGACGGTCTCTCCTCAGAGAAAATAGGAAGGTCAGGGTAAGAGGAATCCCTAAGCATGATATGTTTTTTAATGTATTCCATGCCTCCCTTTTTTTTGCCTTGCTCTTGCTTTTCCATTTCGTAATTGTTGAATTGTTAAGTTCGTGTTTAATAACATTGTTCTTATTATTTTACCACTTGGTCGCAGGTGGAAGATTAAGCTAACCCAACAAGATCTTTTGCATTGCATTTATTTGTTGAAGGCCTTCGTTCTTAAGGGTCAGATTTTTGGAAAGTTTTTTGAGCATTCCAACATGTCTAATGCCAGCATGCAAATTCCAACATGACTATAATGCTTATTGGGAACAAGTGTGATCTTTCTCATAGGCAAGCGGTGAGCACGGGAGGAAGAGAACAAATTTTGCAAAGGAGAATGGACATTTCTTCATGGAGACTTCAAAGAAAGATGTTTCAAAGTGTGAAGAAGTAAGAATACAAATCTGTTCAGCTTTGTATTAACATCTCAAGCATTTGTAGGCCTTATAAGCACGCTAAGATATACCAAAAATTGAAGGAGGTTTGATGTTTCAAAATGAGGGGTATGTGGTTTTTACAAAGTCGCCATCATGTCAGCCAGAAGGCATGCTATTGACATAGTTTTGAACTTCCAAATATATGGAATCAAGGTTGGCTGGGCATTGCCGGGGAGGTCTTGAAAAATGGAGGTGCTAGGGATGGACTCAAATTGCTCCAAAGAGGTGGCTTGTAGTTAATTTGATCTCATCGATGTTCGCTGACATATACGTAATTTTATAGATTTACAAGCAAATAGTGCCCTATGAATAAAATATAGAGGATTTCTAAGATTTGCCTTGGCCTAGTGTGCCTTTACCACCCATTAAACCTCACGAAAAGATCTTTTACAAGCAATTGCTTCACTTTTATTTGTTATGAAAAGCAAATTATCTCTAAAAAGATTGTCCCTCACCATAGAACTTGAATTGCTCTTGAATGTTCTTGAATGTTTAGAACTTGAATCCTCGCTGCATATTTCTAACCAACATATCTTTAAATGTCTATTTTAAATTCCCTCTATATTACCACACCAAGTGGAATTGCAGAGGTCAAAGTGTTTCCAAAAGGAGGAGGAACGGAGATTTCTATGTCTCTTCACCAATATGATCTTTAAAATGTCTAACTCCAAATTCTCTCCCTATGGTTTGGTGGCTAGTCCTTGAGTCCTTTACGGCTAGAGTCCATGACGGGTGTAGTGGCAAAGAAAGTGGGAGGCTACTGAGAGTGACATTCTCGCAGGAGAAGTTAGCCGCTAATATTTAACAAAGACAAAAGGTTATGCAATAGAGATTATGTAGAGCATAGTGCCAAGGCCGCAACATATCAGAGTGCAACTTCACATGCACGCTTTGTTCCCCTTGGCATTTCCACACCATATCCCTAGCCTAGTTTGTTCCAAGGTTGGGAAATGGCAATACCACTATCCTATCCCTAGCCTAGTTTGTTCCAAGGTTGGGAAATGGTAATACACACTATCCTAGCCAAACATTGTATATGCATGGCAGCTTTCATATATGAGATTCTAAAAATTTCAATATGTTTGCACGCTTTCAATTCAATCTAATTTTAAGCTTTGATAACAAAATAATTTGACTAAAAGAACCATGATCTAAAACCGATTCCTTACAATTTGTACCTTGGCCAAGTTCCATGTTATAGCTTGGGTGTTAAGTGCCGTAATTTTGAGATCATGTTATATTGGGTGTTATGCCGTAATTTTGTGATTAAAGCTGGTCTCAATTTAGAAGTTAATCTTTACCCTATGAGCTTCTAACCGCATGTGGAAACCTAACTATTTTCCTTCCTCTCAGGAAACTCCTTCCCAATTTCCATCATGCAAGGAAATCTGTAGTTTCCACTCAAAATTTGAATTTTGGAGTGACGTATGCCATGGACGCGGCGCCTTTAATGCTCAGCGGCCCGTGGAAAGGCTCACGTGTGTAAATATTTTGAAAAATTTGTGGAAAACCCTTCCTATTTACATGGAAACCCTTCCCGATTTTCCAATATGGAAACTCCTTCCAATTTTCTCCATGGAAACCCTTCCGATTCTTCTATGGAAACCCTTCCGTTTTCCAATTCGAATGTATAGGGAGATGGAACCCTTCCCGTGTTTTATTGAAAACCCGGCGGTTTCCCCATTAAAACCCAAGGGTTTCCATGAAAGTTTTAAGGGTTTCCATGGGAGGCCAACCCAAATCGGGCGCATTTAAAATCATGGGGGTAATCTCAAACTAGCTGCTACAATGGTTTTTGCATGTGTTTTCATTGATCTTGCTTGATTAATGTCTAAATCTCCTCTCCTGCTCTCTTAATAGAATGAGGTTTTTAGGGGCTAACAAGGCGATTCCATTGGTGTTGGATTAGAAGCTCTATTCAAAGATCAACATGCCAAAATACAATCCTGCGGTCAGTTCACTCTGGCCAAAAAATAGTGGTTAGCCGGTTAGCCCGACAGAATAGTGGTTAACCACTGACTGACCCCTGCATGGCTTATTCTTGCAGCCGAGGCAAGCCCGGCCATCATATCCTGGGAGGAGGCTTCCAAAAATGGAGAGACGGCCTGGGAATTTGATTGCACACAGATCTAGCCATGCGTTTCCCAATTCCCAATACAGTAATAGTCGCCTTTAACATAGCCGATTCTTCTCTTTCTCCAAGCTTGTGAGTCTTGTCAAGTACCTGAGTGAGAAATCAAAATCTCAGCGGCTCCTGCTATTGCCCGAAGTTTGCAGAGTCCACCGCCTCCTCGCTCAAGTAATTTTCCCTTTGTGTGTGTTAAAACTACTGTATAAGTCTAGAGAACATGTGTATATATATAACATAAAAAGTACTTGGCTATGTCGAAGAAAGAAGAAAAAAATCTTCCAAACACCATGCAGCACAGATTTTGAAGCAGTCATAGGGTCCCAGAAAGCAAAATTCAAGATGAAAAAGAAGCATGAGCTTGTCTGCGCCATAAATTTCCAAGCCCATGATGATAGAATAGGTCTGTTCCGGTGATTCTAACCAAATGCCAATGCAGAAAATGGCCCTTTGTATCTGCTGACCTCTGTATCTTCCTTTGTTTTTGCGGTCTGTGAATCTTCCTCTGTTCTTCCTTTGTATCTGTCGGATTAGGAATTGCACTTGTTGCATGTGCCATAGCCATTTAACAAGAGTCTCTACGGAAAAATCTCTTCTGGAAAAATTTCTCCCGTATATTCTCCAAAGAAAACGCCGGAGAAGAACACTTCTGCTTAGAAATTTAGCTATAGCCATAGCCGCCCTTCTTGGTCCTCTGCCATTGCCGTTCTCACATACATAATGCATAGTACCCAAACCTAAATGACCTTTTATAATCATTACCCAACACTGTTAGGCCTAGTTTTACGTGTATTAAAAAAAGTTAATACTTAATAATGAGTCGTTCACATGATCTTTTTGGGTCAGCAAATGTAAGCAGCTGATTCCGTGCCGATTCAAATACCTCCAGCTGAATCAGATCCGGCGAGAGCTGAATCCTCATAACGGGCTGAATGTTTTCTGGCTCAGCTCAAGATAAGCAAGGACTCAGCCGTCCCACCGGCAATCTGTCCATGTGAACCCAGCATAAGGGCCAATGCTAGCTGAAGCACAGATTCAACAAGAAAACACGCATAGGCATTTACAAGAAGCAGTTTCGAAACATGTGCTGCAAATTTGATCCCATCACTGTGTCTATGTAAAAGGATAGTAAATAAAATTCCATAAAAGCAGATTGGTTCTTTCTAAGAACATGGGGTACAAATTAATTCCATCACTGTATTTAAGGGTCAGAATAATAAATTCTGGACAGCAGCTTGGTTCTATCCTTTAGTCCGCTAGAGGAAAAAACTCTCATTCACAACAACAAACCTTCTAGATACATTACATTTAGTTGAGCAAAATTCTCTTCGACATCATTTATACATAAGTTGCAAAATAGGAGTCGATGGAGATTAGATGCTTACCATGCATGGTAACCATTGATATAATTCTTATTATCATACAAAGGTTCCCTTTATGAACGATCAGATACATGTGCTCTGGGTAATAAGTGATACACTGAGCATGGCTCTGAAGCCACGGTTTGATACATGTGCCATGAAATTTGTGCTTGCAGGGAAGGCTCAAAGGCATTTCCAATATCTGACAGAGGTTCTAAAACAAATAGAACATTCACTCTGCTCTGGGATGTCATTGTTACTTTTATTTCCCCTTCTGGTTGCCACCTTTTTGTTCTACCTTTTAGGCAGAGCGTGAATGGCAATTCTTCCAAAAGCTCCCACCATTTTGCCTTGATGTGGCTGCCATGGAGCAGCAAAGAAGGAAGATTCTGATGCTACCCAATATCTCATACTCAGTTCCACTTCCACATCTTCATGATGTCCATAACCTGAGTCAAGAGCATCACATGACATATAAGTTGGCCTTGTGTTAGCTCCAGTCCTGAAACCAAAAAGAATGTCAGCACTGTAACAACTGATTAGAAGATTGTGTTAATTTTTACCTGACAGCAGCTGCTCTAAGTCTTTCATCTAAACGTTCCGCGCCTGTAGCAGCTTCACCTTGTAAGTTAATTATGCTTTGAATACCTTTTGCAATATTTTGACTGTCTAGAAGAAATCCAGAATATCTCTGACTGAAAAATCATCATGATTTTCAGCCCTATTGGCAATAGGGAGTCTTTGCTTCCTCTTCCCTATTCCATACTTCTGGCGTCTGATCAGGAGAGGGTTTATGCTGCAATAAACCAAACAAGCTTATTGGAATTTCTGGAAGTGAAATTACTGAAGGCACTATAGAATAAAATTATATGGCATTTGATAGAATTTTCAGAGGACAAATGCCAAATAGTACATCTGACGGCAAAATAAAATCATACCATAACTGGGCGTACTTGGGATGCTGCCCCAGGATGGATATTCTTTGATGTTGATATGCCTGTGACCTTGACATGATGACTCTCATGTGATCGTGTTGTTCCAATCTATCTTCACCACTAGCCCACCTAGCACGTCTTCTTCGGGTAAGCTCAAACACAGAAGCATAACTCTGCAAAATAGATGGTTTGTTATTAGGGCAATAAGATTAAGAGCTCTAAATTAAGACTTAGAGTGTAAATAGTTGTATTTTAAGACCTATAAACATCAGAAATGCAATTGAAGTCAAGTCGTGTTTGTGCTATTATACCTACTTACCCAACTCAGGAACCTACAATTTGTTAATACACATTAGCTAACATCACTGAACTCAGAGACAGTAGCTTTCTAAGCGCCTCTTTCCTGATCATAGTTCCTACCCTTACGAAGCATTAGTGGTGGCCATAGATCATAAAAGTTCCTAATTTTATATTTCCCTTGCAAAAAGAGGAAAAGTGAGCAGCCTAGAGGGATTGATGCGTATATTAACAATTGCACAAAAGCATCTTAAGGTATAGCCGAATTGTGCTTCTAAGATAAGCAAACAAAGAGAATCTTTACCTTTTAGCTACAAAAAACTTTATATGATGAAACAAAGATACTTTACTTGCGGGCAGCTCAAAGTCTAGAGTTCATCCGGTAAATGACAGAGTGCGTGCCAAGCTGAAATATTACGGTGAATCTCTCTTATGTCGGCAATCTGCACGAACTGTCAGAGAACCTACTAAGTGTATATCCGTTTCCTTGAGGGACCCGTTATCAAAAGCACATATGTACGTAATGTTTGGGCAGAGGCTATTTCGCCTAATTACAGACCCAGGTTATCTTGTGTATATGTGTGTGTATTATAATGTTTTACGGTGTGTCGTGGATACGCCCTAAAAATTATTAACGGCCCAGATTTGAATTAAAAGCAAGTTCGACCATTCAGATTAGGATTAGAGTTTTTAGGGTTTTTCACGTAACTCAAGTAGCACACCTGATGACTTACCTAACTTACTACCGGGCCGGAGATGCAAATTTTGATCTAGATGATGCGATGCGATGATGCCGAGGATGCGGGCTTACTTACGCATCATTCTTGGCCGTTGGGATATGATCTTGGCTTCCCAAGGTTTCTAAAAATGACTCGCCTAACTTGGCTTTGCTCTGACTTCATCCTTTGGTTAAGGTAGATCGAGGATTGAGGCTTGCCTTCAAGAATAGAAGGTTGGCTTCGAACAAAGAAAGAAATTTGAAAGGGTTTGGGGAGCTGAATCCTCCTGTAAGCACTCTCGTGGTTTGACCTACTTGGCAGAGGAATTTAAGGACCACTAGGAATCATAGAAACCTTCTTATTTGCTCTCTAATTCCACAAATTTCTTTGTATGGTCGTGTTATATGGCCAATATTTCCTAATTTATTTGGGGTACAACTCGACGCAGCCTATAATCCTGAGCAAGAGGGAAACGTAAGGGTGGAAACCGTGGGAGGTATATGCATTATTAGAGCAATGTATACTGATGATTGGAATCTTCAAAGCAATCTGCTGATTTAATGCGACAGTTCCGAAAGCGTACTGGATGGGTACTTCCAATTCTTTTGATTTTGCGCATTTACCTAAGATCTACTTAAGTAGCTTCAGAGTTTCTTTTGGTAATCGATCAACTTATCACCACCAACATTGTATGCTACTTTCTCTTACACATTTTTCCCAACCCGAGATGATTGTAGTTTTTGCCGCGATATAACGAAAGCAGCCTACCATGGGCTCACGCTAGCTTATCGCCAGCTTATATGTGATCTTGGGCATTTCAGATGGCTCTCAAGAAGAAGGCGCACTCCCATCTAATATGATGGAGACTCGCATAAATCGACGTGATTGGTGATGAATTGAAGAATGAAATCTATCCTTAAGATTGGCGGGCAGGAATTAAGGGACGCTGATGAGCCAATGTTCTAAACAAAAATCGATCATGAATTGGCTTCCAACTGCTAGTAAAACCTCGCTACCGATTTTAGGCACAAATCATCGATCTTGAACACAAACCAGCTTCTCTAGTAGCGTAAAACAACCAAAGAGCGTATGAAGATACATCACGTTTGAGGTCTCATTGAGCAAATGGATCAGAAACCAAGAATTAAAACCTAAAGATATCCGGTATTCCGTAGAATCTGAAGGGAAGAAAACCATGGACACTGTGAAGACGGTTCTTTTCTCGATGAGAATTTACCTCGATCCTCCTGGCTTTGTATCCTCACTAAGATCGGGAAAACCTGGACATTTGTCCAACAATCTTGGTGAAATTTGAATCAAAAGAAGCAAGAGATCGAAAGTACTCCATCATCGGAATGCTCTAAAAGGTGAAAAAATATGGTTGACAAAGATTTAACCTGTGCTCAGCTTGGAAATCTCGCAATGAATGGGCAAAAGAAGAAGCTCTGATAAGGGTTTAGTGGCATACCGGATCAAAATGGCAAGTGAATTATCATGCTGGTGAAGTTCAAATAGGAAGTAAGGGCTTTGGGAGTTTGCCTATGGAATCTGCTACGGCTAACCTGTGCAAGATAAATGCAACATTGATGGAAAGAAGATTCATTATATTCTCAATCAAACTTGGGCTCACTCCGGCCATACTCACCGTGACATACCGATACACTTTAATGACTCCAAATATGGAATGAGAAACAATAGAGCCGGGCCGTGGCTTTGGAGGAATAGCAATATATAAGAAAGAAGATGCAACTTTTGAGTTTCAGATTATAAACAAGATCAATATAAATAAAGATATATGGATCCAATACATGGGAGTGGGCAGCCAATTTTTGGATGTATGCTATTTTATGCTTCCTAGAATTCTCAAGTTTATAAGATGCCGGATGTACAAAGAGAATCCTCGTGATGATGCAAAACATATATCAGATATCTTGGAGTATTCAAAATTTGGGGAAATTTTTGTCATGGGATTTCTAACGGCCAGACAAAACAAGAAGCCAAAAACATATGAGGATCTTACAAATTTGCATTTAGACGAAACAAAGGATCCCATTGGCATTTAAATTCAAGACACAACCCTCAAATGAGATGGGTTTAAGGCTGATTGAGCTAGTACCCCATGTCACGGTAAATTATCAATGGTATTGCATCTTTCCCCGCCTCGAAAGTCGGCTATATAAAAAATCAAGGGCGAGCACAATAGACTATTTGCATCATGTATGATAAAGAACATTGCAGATTTTTATATTGGGGAATTTCTCCCCAATCAGACGGCGCTCCTTTACATCTTGAGCTAAAGATAAGAGCTCAAAGTGACACATCGCCTCCCATCTTCCACCCTAAATCAGAAAAGTAAGATATCACTTTCATGACAAATATACTCTTTAAATGGTAGAAGACATGGTGCATGGCCGCTTACATGGTCGCTCTTTGATACAGATGTTTATCTCTTTCAAGAGATATTGCTCACAAAGCAGGGAAGACGCATTTTTGGGCTTTCTAAGAAACATACTAGGATTACCGACATACCCTCAGATTCTGCAAACCAAAGTGGGTACAAGGATTTCATAAGGAAAAAAGAAGAGTAGTTATTATGCCCATAGGGCAACGGAGTCAGCTCCTGATCAGCCTACTAAACACCCCAAAGCCTCCGAATACTTCTAAGGCCCCTCAAAAGGTCACTTTGAAAATATAGGACTGATTAATTTAGTGAAATTTATATGAAAAGGATGGCGCTGGCCGTGATACCTAAATTAGCTCCAATGATGGACCTTTTCACCACGGGCTGAAGTTCAAAACATCTAGCCAAGACATCTAACAATAAAGCAATGGATGCACGGGTTTATGTGTTGGAGCTCCTTAAAATGGAGGGGGAGGGGAAAGACTTTGGCACTTTTAACAGATCCGCTTATAAATAAGAGTTCACTAAGGGTTTCCCAAACAATTGGAGGATCACAGAGTCCAACCAATTCATAAGGGAGGAGACAAAAAGGACATAGGGAATTATGCAACTATTTTGATAGGCGCTTGTTCTCCAAAACAAATTCCGAGGTCTGAAAAATAAGATCAAGATATGGGCGTAGAGCTTAGCACAGTTCTGGCCCTCAAGATCAAGTCGTTTCAGTGGTAAATCATGATGCTAGGACGCCAAGCTTACTTCCTGCACTCTAATAGAAAAGCTAAGACGCCAAACTCCTCCTCAGACATGGCATTCATAGACTTCTCGGCTGCCTCTTGACACTATCCCGTAGTAAAAAGAACCTTGAAAGGCTTGCTGTCCAAATTGGAGTCTCTCGAAAGTTAAGAGCAAAGCAGTGATTTCAATTATATGAAGAGGTTTTGATCTGGGATTTGGACACCAAGATCGGCACAATAGGTGTCCGCCAGTGGATGTCCTTTTTATCCCCACTTTGTCTCGATTTTCATTGACGAAGTTTGATGATTGGTTGAGAGCAAAATCACTAAGTAGGGCAAAATGGGTTCATACCTCATACAACTCCTCCTCTACGTTGCATGATGTGGGCTTACTTGCAAGTAGAAAGACCACACTCAAAAACATTTAGACAATCCGGAGAGCTTTGTGAAGAGAAAATGATCGTGAACCTTACAAATCCAAAATCATGGTGTTTGGGACGAGAGAGACCGGCCCCGATTTCACCTACAAAGGACATTTTGGAGATGGTGGACTCTTTATAAATACCTTGGTATCGATCTTGCTTCAAACTATAGTCGGAAGAACTGCCTTCAAAGAAGAGTCCTCGGTGGGAAAGCGGCCTTGTTCAAAGATGTGCTAGCAAATGCAAGTAAGCCTCCCTCACGCATTGGCATTTGAAGTATTTTGTTTAAATCCTCGTCCAAAACCGTAGTACTTTTATGGTGTTCCCATTTGGGCCTCGGATCTCTATCCTCGGATGTAAGAGGTTGAAAGCATCCTAAAACTGCTCCTAAAGATCTAACTTGGGATCAAGTCTCAAATTTCCTAGCGCTGATGTCAAGCGGAAATCACCGTCTTCTAATTTGAAGTGAGGGTTTATATCGTGCAGTCAATTTCTATAATAGATATAATGGAACAAGCGATCCGATCGGTCAGCTCCTCAATGGCCATGGTCAATCTAATTGGCCACTAATCAGCGCATGGGCCAAATAGCATAAAGGCCCAATATATCCACCGCCCAAAAGATAAGAGAGAGAACCAAAAATATTTTAGAACATTGGCGCATAAAAGCTATGGGCGTCCTCGAAAAACGATGCCATATGTTATATACACCACATGGAAATTTATATGTGCTAATCTTACTTGGGGGAGCAAATCTATCCCCACCAAAGAAGATTGGTCGCTGTGTATAGAACCGGTCTCATAGGGTCAAGTAATAGAAATGTGTCGTTGACCAAGATTCCAATTGAAGAACGGTAAAATGCAATCTCGTGGATGGCGTGATATGTGGAGGATGAGGAACATGTTTTTAACATGCCCCGCATAACAAGACATCGGGGAACAAATTTGAAATAAAGTGCACAGGATTTCTATTCACTAATTTCATCAGAGCACCAAAAAATTACTCTGTATATAAGGGCGTTGACTCACACTGCGGCCTTGCTACAAAAATTCAACCGGTTTTGTCTTATGTGCTCCATAGCCTCTCAAACAAGGCTCAAGTGAGCATTAGACATACTAATAATAATACACACAATAATAATAACCATTTAAAGTCAGAAACAAACATATAAGCTTCATGTTGGCGCTCTTCATTTAATCTCATCCTGGTAATGTGTTGCTAACATTTTATGTTGGGAATGGAATACCATTTATGTTGTTCTAGGAAGCCGCTTTGCCAACTCGTATTGTAATCAGCTGTTTTCAAAATGTGTTGTTTGGAAATATTACAAATCCACCTAAGCATGATCCATACCCCACCTAAAGCACTAATCCATGTTCTCACCATGATCAAGTATATGCCATGTGTAATCTTTTTTCTCAAGATTCTGAAGGTTTCTTTTACCATATTTAGGTTACAAGACTTATTTGCATCATGCACCTACAAATGAACAAATTGCAAGTAAGTTGATTGCACCTAGATGCAAATCTAAAAACTATGAGCGCATATGGTAACGAAAGCCACAATAAAATGTCTAGATTTGCAATCAGCTATTTAGCTTTCAAATGAAAGAGCTTTGGGTTCCACTACTAATATCAAAACCTCTCAAACTCAGCCAAGAATCAGGTACAAGATGATTAGCAATCAAAGATGTGGTAATTCCATCTTTTGCCTTTTTAATTGATACAAATCTCTTTATAAAGGCTTGGTACGTTTTATAAACTATGTTTCTTTGGTGTAAAGCATCCATATTTGTCAAAAATAACAAGGTAAGAAACGACATTATAATATATGCCATGTGTTACAAAAATAATTCATCATAGAATGGCCGGTTTTATAGTATTACATGTTATATAGTCGATAAACAATGTTCTTTTTTCGGTGCATCCATTATCTCAACACCCCAAAGCCCTACAACCGCAGAGACCTATGCCCTGGGATGCTTGAGCATGATCCGGAGGGAAGAGCTGCAGCCTCACACTTCAAAGAAAGAATCGCCTACTGAGTCACCTCGCTTTCGATGTACCAAAGATGTTTTAGGGAGAGGCCACTCAATGAGGACTCCTCAAGGCCACCACCTTCCCCGCAAGAGATGGTTCATGATGAGGCCTAAGATCAACGGGATTCCCAAAGAAGTCACCGGACCCCACCTTCTTCATTGTGCCATCACTAATATCAGCTTCTCCTTCCTCAAGAACAAGAAAGCGATAATTCCCAAGGTAACACCCCAACAGATGTTCACTTCCGGATCGCATCCTGCCAGACATTTTGGAGAAAGGTATTGAGAGCATGGCTATACATCCCACAGTGGAACATCACCTCATAGCAATAGGTACAAGATTTTGCAAATGCCTTTACGACCGCTTGGGGCCGGGCAAGAGTGCCCACGACGCCGGGTCACCACGCTAAAGAGAGATATCATGGGCCTCAGCTAAAGAAAAGGGTCATTTAGTGACGCTCGCGACGTCGACCGCCGCGCAGACGCCGTTGCTAGCATCGCCGCATGCATGTGCGCCGCATGTGACGCTATGCGCGCCGCTGCAGACGCCGGGCAAGCAGACATGGCTACCGCCGCTACAGACGCCGCATGCCACGGACACGCGAAATATACACGCGGAATATGCCATGTGGAATATACACGCGGAACATCAACAAAATCCACGCCATGTTGTAGAAAAGCCACGCGGTATACGCCGCATGCTTAATGACACGGGAATGTACATCGGAACATACGCGGGAATATACACGCGGAATATACACGCAGTAAAGCCACGCGTATACGCGATGACGTGACACGGAATATACACGGAAAATTCAAAATCACAGATAGAGCTAATGCAAAAAGTTACGTGGATATCACGATGACGGTAGGGAAAAATAAAAATAAAATAAAAATATATTTATATAAAATATAAATATAAAAATATTTTTAAATAATCACAAAAAGTGTTTCTTTTATATTCATATTTCCTTTTAAATAGTCACAAAATTATTTTACATTACTTTTAAATAATCACAAAAAGTGAATTGTATTTATATTTTTAAATAATCACAAAAGACTCAGAAAGAGGAGTATCCACCCTTTTAGCCTAGAGCTAATCTCTGCATTCGCGGGAGAAGTCATCCTTAGCACGAGTTAGAGGATCAACCGTCACCGCAGGTTAAGTAATGATGGCTCTCCACAATGTTTGCATCCTCACCAGCCCCATGTCATGTTTCCTAGACCTTTCATTCATATCCGCTTAATGCTTTCCTATAAAACCAAAAGAATATGGCGCTAATGTAGTTCATAGAATTATAATAATTTTCTACAACGCGACTTCGCATTCCGCTGGCGGAGAGCCCCTCGTCAGATAATCATGGATATGATAAACAACACGCTCCAAGTGGCTACTTGTACGTACGCTTTGTTAGGCAAACCCGTATAGATGTTCTATGACAATATAACGAGTATTAGCTAGCATACTTAAAGTTCTTATTAAAAATTAATGTGAACTAATATAGCTCTTACTTAATCTATGGAAAAACCCTCGGATCACGGAGCCCAAATGAGACGGGGCTTTCTCACAAGGCTTTAGTTGCTTTGTCGGGTCCTAGCCTCCATGTTTGCCGGATCCTTTGCACGCTCAATGCAACTGATTGCAAGGCACACAACATTATCACAAGTTAAAGTGAACTTAATGACAAAAAATAAGAAATACCTTGATATATCTTCCTTGTGAGATTAAGTGGTTTAGGACTTTTGACCAATCGCCCTTCTTTCGCAAGTCCGCTTCAGCTCCTTGGACCACATGTGGTGCCTTGACATAAACTCCATAGATCAACACAAGATCAAAAATAATAAAAACAAGACTATGACTCAGGTCATGTACCTCCTTTTTCGTATAAGTCATCATCGGCGGAGCTTCTTCCAAAGTAAACGCTTTGCTTTTTTCTATCTCCTCGTAAACTCGCTTCATTTTATTTTTGACGCTTCTATTCCTCACACTATAAGCGCCGTGCCACTCCCCTATACACCGCTGTGAGGCCATAAACGAGATATTATTTGTGACCGCTGCCCCCGCTGTAGTATAAAAGACACTTCATCATCCCTTCTTAGGAAGAGGCCCCCGAAGCAAATGGTGTAAAGTATAAAGCTGCGGTTTATGTCTACCGCCACATACATATCCCGGCCCCATTAAGAACCTTTTGAGCACTTTACAAATTTCTATTCTAAGTGAAGAGAATGAACAAAACAACAAATTTAGATGACAAAGTACTAATATTTTAAGGCTGATATCAAATAATATGTTCACATAACTTGGCATCAAAAAATTATTATTACTATGATAGTCGGTATATTCGGGTTAAATCACCAGCATTTACGCGGTTCAAACAGTTTAAATGGACGCTTCTTCTTCGCTGACACGGACGCCGCTTCTGATCCTTCCCCTTCCAAGTCAGCGCTGTTTAAATTACGTTCTTCTATCCCTAACCCCCGCGGATGATCGCCGCGATCTTGAACGCTAGGAGAGTCCAGCGCTCCAACACTACTTGACCTCGGGAAGTAATGAGAGCATCTTTAACATGCCGCGAACCAAAGAAATGTTTGCAAATGGAGGTGGATATATATATTTTTACCTCGCTGGAAATTTCCTCCAAGTTCCATGCATTAGAAAATCTATCCGCCTCTGCCTAGAACGGAGTCCGCTACTACGCCTTACGCTTCTGGCCATTCTGCGAACGCGGGAGGCCGATAATCAACACTATGTCGCTGGGGAATAGGAGCTGAGGTCAGCTTAACCGGCGCTGGTATCAAAGAGGCAAAATATGCCGCAATTTGGTCTCTCTCACGGACATGTTTGCGCAGGAAGGCTGGGAGCGCGGAGGAGCTGCGTATACAAATATCATGAAAACAATTCATTTATTTATTATTTTTATAAAAGCTATCTTTAATACCCAAACCTCACGTGTAGTGTGATAGGTGGAGGTTGGCGCCTTGGAGGAACACGACATTGCCCCTACCTCAGGAGTCCTCTCCTATTTTCTCTAAACTTCGCCCCTTTCCTACAAACAAATTAAAACTCCATGCATAAACTCACATACCTAATTAGAGTGGGTAAAGCTGCATAATAAAAACTATATAAATATTTCTGATTTTCGCCTTGCCTATTCTCCCAGACGATAAGTGGCCACCTAATTCATCACGAGAAAAGAGTACACTCTAGATCAAAAGAAATTGTGAGAGAAATATTTGATAACCATGAATGATATTGGTTGCAATAATAGAATGATACTTACAAACCATAGAGATGAAAATAGTATTTCTGGTATGGTTCAATGTGCCACCATCGAGCCCCCTACAGCCTCTATCAAGTAGCCTTGACCGCTCTCTGACCGGGCGGAGGGGGGAGACGATAACGCCATGAATATCGTGATCAGCGTAAAGAGGGCCACAAATGAGAAAACCGCTAAGAATTGAGCCTCACCATGACTATATATATTAATTTGAAATACAATCTAGAATTAGCTTAGAGAGAAAAAGCTTTGAACAAGTGTCTTGAACAAATACCTAAATTTATATTCTTATCTTCTTATTTATATTAGAAAAGTATCTCAGATATATGTATGGGGTGCATATCAACTCTAGGTTGCTATATTATCAGGCCATGTATCATGTCATACAATCAACCCTAAATTATCCCATCGCGGTATCTTTAGTGCCACATCATAAACCCCTACGCGGTGGCACATCAGCCTGCCATTCCAAAAAATTCTAGGTTTAGGGCGATGGCGACATGGATTCTAGGTTTAGGGCGATGGCTTAATTCTCAAACATAGCGCACTCAAAAACATCCCCTTTAAAGGGATTTATTGATTATTGACTGCATTGATCCGGCCCATATCACGCGCTTCATTAGGTCTTTCTCGAAGTAATCTTATCTCTAGATGTGAAAGAGAATGGTCATCGAATGATGTGGGTTACCTTCATCTAGACTCTTCGTAAATCGAATCGCTGAAAATGGTTTTTTTGGGGTTTTGAGAGCTTGCAAAAAGTCGGAAAAACATTGTCCGGAACTATATCAAAGAAACCAAAGAAGCACATATGGATACCAAAGAAGCACATATGGATACCGCCAATACAGGGGAAGAAGGTTATGATCTAAAATCTCATGCCGGTATACAAGTAATTCTAATGGCACTATGGAAGTTGAAAGATCAACATCAAGGTTGGAACTGCCAGCTAATGCTTGAACTTGCAACTTTACCCTCGCCAAACGCCTCGATGATTTTTTGTGATATATGATGGTGGAGGAATTTATGCTTCACCCGGTACACAAGTTCCATATGAAGCCTAATCTCATTGATGAGGATTTTGAAAAGCCGATACTATAGGCTACACCCGTAGATGTACGTACGGTGCATGTAAGTACTGCACTAGCATCTTTAAGTACCTGCATTTCAAAGAAGTATGGTACGCATTTTAAGTACGTACGGTAAGTACGTAATTAATCGAGATCCATACATGGAAAGTGGAATTGAACATATTCCTTGCTTTTTAGTGAAGGGCTCTTCACCAAGTCCCACAGATCATTTCTTTCCACTTATACGTACTACATGTTTGATAAGCAAAATCCACTCCCAAAGTGATGTTGGAAGATTGAACAGCTCGCATTCCAAAAATCAACGCTAAGCACATTTGCCTCTATGATGGAATCTTGTGGAGAAAAAAAGGTAAGATGCTCGCTTATAGATGAAAATCAATGCATGTGGAAATTTAGATATCAAGTTATTGATAGTTCGCAGTTATAAGTCTTCACAAAACTTTGCGTAAAGTTTTCGTGCTGTTTGGAGTCTATATTTGGTATTGAAGCAACTTAAATTCTATCTTTTGATATATAACTATAATATGGTAGCTTTGAGCTCGGGATAGCTCCTCAAGTTGATCCGTAATTTTTGAGCCTGAATTTAGCTCGTTGATCCAGACTTTGAGGCACCGCTTAAGCATGATGTAGAATACAAAAACTGATATATGATATGATATAGATTTCTCGAATCAAGCCAAAATGAATTTGAAGATAAAATAAGGAAGAAGATGAATATGATCAGGATGATGTCAAGAAGATGAATGCCACTATGAATAAAGTGATATGACAATAATATTGCTTGTTTAATTTATATAGGCCTATTTGTGCTATGGGTATTTTGAAAAAGCGATGAATTTAGTGATGGACATGGAGCTATGATGGAGGAGCTTATGTATGAACAAGGTAAAGAATCATTTTAGTTTCGATTGCTCTAATCGCTGATGTAGATGCAAATGTTTTGCAAAAAGTTTTCAGTCGCTTGGAGTCGACATATTTGCATTGAAGCAACTTAAATTCATCTTTGATATAACTAATATGGAGTAGTTTTGAGCTCGTGATTAGCTCCCGTTGATCCGCACTTTTGAGCTCATAATTTAGCTCGTTGATCCAGAGAAAGAGAAAAGAAGGGAATTAGGAAATGATATATGGATTTACCTCTAGAATTTCTTACAACGAGAAGATTGGGTAGTCAAAAAGGGACTCATATCCTACCCAACATCTTTAGAGAAGCAAATAAAATGCACCAATGAGGAACTTGCGTCCAAAGATAGTGGGAGAACTGGCTTTCCTATCTAATTTTCTGCAAATCCAAGGCATTAATGTCCCATGTGTCAAAGCCACCGATCAAAATTTGCCTAAAAATGCCATCGCTTCACCTCGCACTAATGCATAAATGTCACACACATGTCGTGACTGGCCACTTAATTCCGCTTCCGCGGATGCAAAATGCAATCAAGTTATGTTCGTTGTTTTGAGGTATGCGCATTTTAGGTTGTTACACAAAACTTGCTCAGATTTTAGGCTCAATGAGCAGGTATACATAAATTTCATAACCGGCGAGAACCTACGTGGTTTTGAGTGAGTAGAAATACCATAAAGCATATCTTCACCGCATCACAATGAAGAAATGTCAATGATAAATGCTCTAATTCTTCACGACAAAATGTCACGCACTCTCGAATTTGAACGTTAATTCATACGCCGCATGACGGACGCATAAAATCTGCAGGACACGCCGCACGCATCGCCACGGTACCGCCAGTCGCATGTGACCGGATTTTGACTGCTGATTATATCGCCGTGATGCGACGCGGGTCTACGTAACGTATGATGACCAGACGCATTTCGTTGACGGTACCGCCATGTCGAGGTGACCCGCATGTGACCGTTGACACTACTACGTCAGCCAAGGACACGCCGCATTTAATGCTATTGCATTTCTATATAAACAACTCTCTTCATTGTTATTTTCTTTTCGCTTCCTCTTCCAAAATTCTACGCTTTCGTGTTCTTTCTTTAACCATATCTTATACTTGTTGTCAGCCTCTACATGGATCGCCATGGTCATCGGGTATAATCGACCGAGATGGCCAGAGACAGATTGATTGTCTACCACCAGTGGGAGGCCGGATATGAACCGGCCACATGTAAGTTATTGATTCTTGCATTTAGTAGCCTAGACATATATAAATCCAGAGAGGACGCAGTACTCATGAAAACGCCAGGTGTTTTGGTCAAGGACACGGCCGCTTCCACCTGAGTGGAGAGGACCAAAGTGCCCAAACTCACCTTCATACTCATTAAGTATTAAATGTAGATTACAAAATTGGAGGTGGTCGCTGTGAGTCAAGGTCATATGCTCCACTTCACCCTTTGAGTGAGGGGACTCTATGTATCGGGCCAGCTGCCTCCAAAAAGATCTTTGGCTGAAATTGAAACTTATATAAGGGTCGTACCTCGAAACTAAGTATTTTGGCTCAGCTTCAATTTCGAAAGTGGAGAGGACTACGCGGTCCTGCCCAATTCTCGCCCATTTAGGGTTTAGGTTTAGGTTTAGGTTTAGGTTTAGGTTTAGGTTTAGGCTTCAGGGTTTATACTACCATATATTGTATCTATCACGTTCGCTCAAACTACAGCAAAAGATGTAGTACTTACCTTTTGTAATTGGAAGTGTAGGGACAAAATAGTTCATATTGTAAAAGATGTATAAATAAGAGACGACTCTTAGAACGGGCTTGTTGAAGACCATTCCATAAGATTTGGTACATTTGAACAACCCACCGTGATCTGATGCCTGGCCATGGATATCGTGCTGGTATACAATTATTATTTGTTTTTTTTAAGAGTATCTCCTGGGCTCAAGTATATATTCAAGATGTTTATGATATCTAAATATGTAGGTAGATGATGCCGATGTCTCCTCCAAACTAGATGGATTTTGGTTTGTAATGTTGTCCATAGAGGCATATGAAACCGGCAAAGAACCCGACCATCAATAATGTGATGGGTGTCAGCCAACGCCGAAAGTGCGTTCCCCGCGAAAGAAACACGGTTACAATCATGAGAATATCAGAGATGTGTCGCACATTTCCAAGAACGCTTTGGCCTCATCAGCCGAGTGTGAAATTCTCAAGAATTGCAAAGATTAATCCACTCCCTTTGTTAGGCAATCGCGAAGACATTTGGCTTGTGGCCGTGACTTAATTTTATCCCTATGGATCAAGAATTTGCTTATTGGGGAAGAAGATACATCATTATGCGGAGCCGCATTTTGTCCGTAAGCCGGATTCGCCTTTTATCTCCTCCGCACTGAGTAGAAGTGCCGGAGCGAGACACCCACATTCCATTAATGTCATATGCAGGTCCCGAAAGTACGCATTGGAAAACTTGGCAAACTTTGACTAAATATGTCATGTGATGAGGGATTTATGGAATGAATTCCAATGCCGCCGAGAAATATGGGGCATGTGATGAGGAGTTGAAGTTTATTGATGGTCGGCCAGGGTTCATGGCAATATTGCAGCGCCTATCAACAGTTCTTATTGATGTCCGTGAGCCGGCGCAATCTGTGAATTTTGAGGTCAAGGAGGGGGACGTAAGATTTTTTACAAGATGTGTAAAAGCGCATATATCATGGTGTGTGCTATTGGGCATAAACATTGAGATGAGTTATTCATCAACTATCGCTATGATAGACTCCTCTCCCATTTGAGATGGAACAATAGTATTGTTGTACTCAAAAAAAGGAATAAAGAGGTTTTTTTTTTAATATGTTTTTTGTCATTCGTGAGTCTATACAAATGGTTGTATGTATTTTATACTTATTACATTATTTGACATGATGGCTACCGCTACTCCCCGCTTAATGAACTCATTCAGAGCTTGCCCCATCCCGGACAAAAGTAAAGGGAAACCTATCGCCGCGAATTCCCTGCCGTGAAAGACCAATATGAAGATATTGCATACGATCAATATGAAGAGGATGAAACTATTGACGAACCCGGTGAACGGTTTTCTCGACGAGCCGATGCTCGACATAAGTTGCACGCCTTCAAGAAGATATTGATTTAGATGATGTCGCAGGATGGTGGTGGAGAGGATATGGTAGAAGATGTGGGATACCCTTCGAGGATTGGTCGCATCGACGATGACCCTATTGTCATCTAGTTAAACGCAGCTTATTTCCTCAAGGCTCAACCTCTTCGCTTGTCTACAGGTTCGCTTAATTCTCAATCTCCAAACCAAGTTCGGCGGAGCAATCCAAGTGTCTCTCGCCTATTGAGGTGACATACTTATCAAGCTCCTTCTATCTTACCAAATTATCTCCATCTTTTATCTTACTCACTCTTAGATGCGCAGGTTATTGCAATTCCAGAAGATCCTTCCAGAGAAGAACAATATGCCTACCGCCGTGATCTGGGTTAAGAAAATGATCTGCTTAATCGCCTTGGTTATAAAAGTCATACATGCATGTCCAAATGATTGTATGATCTTCTATCCCCCACAGCATGAGAAGTCCACTCATTGTCTCTATGTAATGAACCTAGAGATACGTGAATGACCTAAAAGGGAAAACAAGACTTAACGCTATCTCGACACTTTCCAATAATCCCAAGGTATATGCATCACTACCCCTTACAAATAGTTGTAAATCTACTTATTTTCGTACTTATATGTTGCCTATAATTTATTCTATAGGTTAAAGTTGCTGATGTTCAAGGTAAGACATTGGCTAGCCTAATGGACTTTCACACGGGCTACACATGCATCTAGTGATGATGTGATGGTAGTCCTGTTTACAAAGGCAGTAGCCTTTTGAAGCATGTCGATGCGACATGGCCCGACTTTGAAAAAGAACTACGAACGCGGCATTTGGCCCTCGCCACCGATGGCGAAACCCATATGGTACATACAATCGATCGCAGATGGTCTAAGGGCCGTTGATGAGGTGAACTACAACATACCCCATGGTTGTTGATGAAGAGGGCACATTATGATTACCTTTATTGATACCCGAAGAAAAACCAAGTAATTTAGATGTGTACCTAAGAATAATTGTGGATGAGTTACTCCTCAGGGAACATGTATTCGTGCCCACATGCCTATAAAAATGACGCTTTTAATCTTAGAGGTATACTATTGTGGACTATGCATGACTTTCCCCGCTGCCGAGTGTTCGGGTTTTCTTAAAACATCGTACCTTGCATGATATGTGGGGAAAAAGCTGCAGCACCGGGCTACCTAAGCATCTTAAAGAAAGTAGTATACTAAGGTTTTAGGAAGTATTTACCACGCACTTCTTCAGAAAGCAAATAAGTAGACACCCGGTAAGTAATCAGAGACTATGGGCTGTAACTACTCAAGCACTACTAGTACGAGAATGGGGTGAACGTTGGGATAAGAAGGAAGAGGGGAAAATCCGCAAGGGAACTGCAGGGGGGCACTCGCATGAGGAGGTCGAGTCACCCAGACAAAGGAGGGGATAGAGGAATTATACAAAGGTGGCGAGGAAGCCGCGAGGAGGAAGTCTTATCGCTAATATGAAAAGGAAGTCCTGCTTTTATAGACTACCATATTGGACCGACCTATTGATTCAACACCTTTTAGACCCGATGCATATTCAAGAACGGAAACTCTTTTTATGGAAGCATGTATTTGGTAAAAAGACACAACAAATGCCGTGATGGACCTTTTTTAAGGTAAGTAATACAAAGAAAGAGGCATGGATCCGAGGTGAAGGGCAACCACTTCTCGCAAATGGGTTGGATGGGTTAGGGCTGACCATCGAAGCTATTTATGATGATTTAAGGGCCCTTTAGGAACACCAACCGTTATATGCACCACAAGTAACCGCATTCACAAGTAGTGTGGGAGCCGACTCGCTTTAAAGTCCCATGACTGCATAAGTTCTGCATGTAAGCAATTGAAGTCCACATATATGCACTACTATAAAATGTAACCCATAACTTATATTTGGTGTTTGATCATGCGCTCTTTTCATGCCTCGACCTTTAGGGAGTTTTGCATAAGGGACCATTGAGGCAATAAGTGCCCTATCAAAGGTCATAAGGTTGTTACCCATGTTGATTTAGTGGTCCTCGCCTATTTTATTTGTGGCTAAGTTTTTGTTTTGACCTCATAGGTGATGTGTAAAAACTATAAATTTAAAGACTAAATTGAAGAGAGAGTGAAAATGGCAGAGGCATGTTGCTTGTTGAGAAGGAGTTTCAATTTAGCTTTCGACAAATAAAACCCATCTTTTGGGTACATCTTACTGAGAAGTATCAAGGGAACTGCATACGCCGATAGATGTTTTTCTTGGAAAGGTTTATGAAGGTATTGAAGGATATGGTGCTGCCAAAGAGCACGCCCCAAGGTAGTATAAGGCAGGGATGGCTTGCTTAAAGAGTCACTCTTCTATATGATTGCATCATATCCCTACCAGACATCCGTATGCACCTCGCTTATGGAGGATGAAGGGACGAGAAGATTGTGGGGTAGTGGCAGAAGGCAATGGTATGCGTAAGTCATTTCCACCGACATGATCATTATATTAATCAATTTCTTCTTTACACCCGCACCAATGGCAAAATGATTGCTCAAGCAGAGAACGCAGCGAAGAAATGGAAGAGAAGAGGCATGAATGGAGACGCATATAATAGACGGCAGCCCTGCATCTTGATGGATGGCGGAACCTTTGCCGCATAAGATGGAAAGAGAATGGGTACTTGGCTGCGCTTTGACCGATGCATAATACAAGGGGAGTATATTATGCCTACTTTAATGTGGGCATACGACAAGGTGTCAGTGAAAAGGTAGTTGCAACAAATTATGTTGATGTCGAAATCGAAGACATTTTCTTTTTGATGTTATTGTATCTATTGACACACGGTGCTTTGGACAGATATATCTACTCCCCATATGGTGGTATGGACCCACTCATCGCGGTGAGTTCTCTTGACATAGCTACGTGAAGACTTGTAATCATGAGCTGCACGGCCCAATTTATGAGTTTCAATCTCTGGCAAGTTGCCGATCGAATCGCCGTGAAGCCACCGTGATTGGGCCGGAGGTTAAAGACTATAATGGAGGTGGATGTTGGTGGCAATTTTAAGACCTTCAGACTATGTCGCATTGGTTTGACCTTTCAATTAAGGGGCCAGGCCTACAGAAGCATGATAGAACAAGTGGCTTTTCGCTGTCAACTCTAGCAAGATGTACCCCTCGTAGTGAGACGCTTGTCCTTCCGCATAACCGTGAAATGTAGCACATTAGCCACATATCCACTTCCAAAAATTCTAGGACTATCAATATCAATCTCTCACGCCCGCCTCTTTTGACCGCATTTTTCTTTACCGACGACAAGACCCAACACATGGTGGTTTATCATACAAACTACACCGAGGACGCTCTTTAACATTCCAAGGTGTTGTGCTAGAGGAGCCACACCACCAAGAGCCCTCTCGCGTGATCAAGGTTGCATTCAAACTCACCGAAAAAACGAGCATCAAGAGGTTGGACCACCAAATTTCCTCATGCAAAGATCTTACACCGTATAATTCCACTAAATACGTATGTACTCTGTGCATTTTAATACAAATGTTGGCAATGCTAACAATGACGCATCCTAGTTAGCACCTAGAGGAGACGATCATTAAATTCTATATGTCAAATATTATGCACATCCTCAAAGGTAACTCTTCCGACAGTTATGTCTATTGGTCTTCATGCGTGCAATAAAACCCATTCAATCCAATTTTTTCTTTCCTCCCTCCCCTTTTGGTATACATTATATCGCGAGGAATAAAGAACGGTGGAACATGGGCTCAAAGAAGCCACATAGGCTCAAGCATTGCCTCTAGACTTGTGGTAACATACCTAGGCTCCAATAGAAGATCAAATATATGCCATATAAAGTAGAGAAAAAAAAATACAACACATGACGCCACAAATGACATGTTGCCACAATGACATGGAGGCCGAAACAGCTTTTGCACAAGCACTCAAATCTTTGGTAAGGATTTGATTTCAACTCGGGCCCAAAGAGTCTTCACGGTATCTTAGTTACTTCCGACATTTTCTAACCTTAAACCAAAGGCTACCACCAAGTTAACCTCGATCATTGCTTAATTTGATGCTATCCACTAGCTTTCCGTAGGATCACCGCTTCGCCTTTCAAACAGAGCAATAATAATGGTATTTTGTAGGGTGAACAAGTCCAAATACATAGAGTGAAGCATGAGGAGCCTACAGACGCTGAACGTGTAGGGCGCTTGCATTTCCCTTTAGGGCCTAACAACATGCCACCTAGGTTCAAACAAGCCTCTAGGCTCAAGCATTGTCTAGGGCTCAAACATGCCCCAAAGATCAAAACATAAACAAAAAATAAAAATAGTTTAAACGACGTCGCTTATAACAAAAATATCGCCGTGATGCGACGATGACGCCGCATGCGACGCGACACAAATGACGCTAAAAACTCATTTCTAGTTGGGTGAATATGAGTGGTCTTCACAGGAAATTGGTCCCTCAAGGCAATGTCGACGCCCCGAGTCCATTTGCGAGATCTAATCGCTGTCTGGGAGGCTAGGATCACCCGGCCCGGCCCCCGTGGCCTTGGGGAGAGGAAATTCCCGCGCGCCTTCCGGGATTTTAGGGTCCGTCAAGGCCAACACCCCTTAACACTCCATCGCCAAGTCACTACAAGGTCCCCCCCGACCGGCTGCTGAGAGTGGGCCTCCAAAACGCAGTAAACCCCGGGTTGCCACCGAAGGGTTTGCATTTGGGGCCGAGACTTGTCTCGCTGCACTTGGGACTCCGGGTCGGAAGCTGCACCGGTAGAATACGCGAGCAAGGGGAACCGACGAGCTGAGTTTGGGCCCCGCCCTCCTCCCCGATGTGGCAAGTAGAAGCCTGGGGCGCTGGGTGCGGCAAGACATTCAAATTCGCACTAATGCATTGTAATTTAAAACAAATTTGATTTTTTGCTGACCCTAATCCATCTCCAAAGACACGTTCCCAATTCTCAAATTTTCTATGAAGGTCTAGGGTCAAAGGGTTAAGATAGAATCTGTCAGGCAGCCCGCTGCAGGCAACCGAGCCGCACCCCTTCCCAAGTCAAACGAGGCCGTGACCTTGCGGATCCTCACAAGAGGGGAGAGTCCTGACCCCAAGAGGCGGATCCAAAAGTTCCCAGGCAGCCCTTCCCCGCGCCGGCTTCCCCGGGGCCGCGACGCTTAATGAGACCACACCCTCCCGAGCCCGGTTCCCCTATCCCACCGCTGGATCCTCCGCTCGTACCCTTCTCGAAGGCCCAAAAGATTCCAGATCGTCCGAGAACTTGTCAAACCGCTAGTGGCGCCCCAGGCTGGCCTTGTAGAACCGGCAGTTGTCTTGTCGCTCGCACCGGAGGCTCTGCATCGGCAAATCGACCGCCAAATCGTCCGAATGGCTAAATTACCCTTAGAGCAAGTTACAAGGTCGGTTTTGCAAAAGAAAGAAACACTCACGCCCCTCCACGACAAGATCCCCGCGATCACATCCTAGGCCAATCGACTACGAAAGTGTGATGGAAGTGAGCCACTTTGGCGCTTTCTTGGAGGTCGTGGTCTTCTGCCACTTTAACTTGGTCCCCTGTGGCAATGCCGACGCTCGAGTCCATTGGCAGAGCCAAATCGCTGACCTCGAGGAGGTCGCCCGTCCGCCCCTGTGGCCTTGGGGAGAGGAAATCGTGGCAAGCAACCGGGATTTTAGGTCCGTGGCTCAAGGCCAACACCCCCACTCCATCGCCAAGTCACTTCCGCCAAGCAAGGTCCCGCTCGACCGATGAAGGAGAGGCCTCCAAACGAAACCCCGTGGGTTGCCAAAATTCTAGAAGGGTTTGCGCTTTGGGGCCGAGACTTGGTCTGGCTGCGACTTGGGACTCCGGCCGAGAAGCCGCTAAATGGTGATTACTGAGCAAGGGGAACTGACGGAGCAGAAGTTTGGGCCTATCCTCCTCCCGGCGTGGCGCAGAAGTCGGGGCTTTGCGCTGGCAAGACATTCATACCCGCACTATCGTAGGCTTGTACTAAAATAAATTTGATTTTCAAATGGATTCCCTAATCCATCTCCAGCACACAGCCCAATTCAAATTTTCGGAGAAGGTCTAGGGTCAGCGTTAGCATTAGAACGCCGGGTAGCCCGCTAGGCAACCGAGCTGGCACCCTTCCCCAAGTGAAACGAGGCCGTGACCTGCAGGATCCTCACAAGAGGGGAGAGTCCGACCCCAAGAGGCGGGATCCAAAAACGTTCCCAGGCAAATGTTTCCCCGAGCCGCCCCGGCCGACGCTATCGACCACCTCCCGAGCCCTGCCTCTATCCGACCGTTGATCCTCCGCTCAGGCCCCCTTCGAAGGCCCAAAAGATTCCAGATCGGTCCGGGAGAACTTGTCAAACCGGGCAGGCGCCCCGAGGTCGGCCTTGTAGAAACCGCAAAGGTCTTGTCGTCGCAGAACGGGAGGCTCTGTGAATGGCAAATCGACCGCCAAATCGCTCCTAATGGCTAAATTACCCTTAGGAGCAAGTTACAAGGTCGGTTTTGCAAAAGAAAAACACTCACGCCCTCCACGACAAGATCCCGCATCGGCTATCCCAGGGGCCAATCGAACACTACGAAGTGTGATGGAAGTGAGCTACTTTGGCGCTTTCTTGGAGGTCGGGTGGTCTTCGCCACTAACTTGGTCCCTGTGGCAATGTCGACGCTTCGAAATCCATTGGCAAAGCCAAATCGCTGACCTCGAGAGAGGAGGCTCGCCCCGCCCCTCGTGGCCTGGGAGAGGGAATTCGGGGCAAGCAAACCGGGGATTTTAGGTCCGCTCAAGGCCAACACCCCCACTCCATCGCCAAGTCACAAGGTCCCCGACCGGATTAACGCAGAGGGCTCCAAAACGAAACCCCGGTGGGCCGCCGTGTTCTAGAAGGTTTGTGTTTGGGGCCGAGACTTGGCTCAAGGTACCTGGGACTGGCCGGTAGAAGCCGCAGCCGGTGATTACGCGAGCAAGGGGAACTGACGAGCGAGTTTGGGCCTGTCCTCCTCCCGATGTGGCAAGTAGAAGTCGGGGCGCTGGCAAGCAGTGACATTCATACCCGCAATTAATGCATTGTACTAAAATACCCTGATTTTTGTCACTGGATTCCTAATCCATCTCCAAAGACACGTTCCCCAATTTTCTAAATTTCGAGAACGCCTAGGTCAGCATAGCATTAGAACGTCGGGCAGCCCAAGCAGGTGGCAACTGAGCTGGCACCCTTCCCAAGCCAAACGAGGCCAGGACCTTGCAGGATCCTCACAAGAGGGGAGAGTCCGACCCCAAGAGGCTGGATCCAAAAGTTCCCTGGTGCAGCCTCTTCCCCGCGCCACTCGGGCCGTGACGGTAATGACCACCTCCCGAGTCCGGCTCCCTATCCTGACCGCTGATCTCTGTTCAGGGGCCCTCTTCGAAGGCCCAAAAGATTCCAGATCGGGTCCGAGAACTTATCAAACCGGGCAGGGCGCCCCGGTGGCTCCGCCTTGTTGAAACCGGGCAAAGGTCTTGTCGTCGCACGGGAGGCTCCTAATGGCAAATCTAATCTCAAATCGCCCTGAATGGGCTTAAATTACCCTAGGGAGCAAGTTACAAGGTCGGGTTTGCAAAGAAAGAAACACTCACTTCCACGACAAGATGCCGCGAGATCCACATCCTAGGCCAATCGACTACGCAGTGTGATGGAAGTGAGCTACTTTGGCTTCTGGAGGTCGGGTGGTCTTCACACGGGAACTTGGTCCCCGTGGCAATGTCGACAAGTTCTCCGAGTCCATTGGCAGAGCCAAATCGCCATTCCGAGGGAGGTCGCCCGTCCGTCCCCGTGGCCTTGGGGAGAGGAAATTCGCGCAAATGGGATTTAGGGTCCGTGGTTCGCTGCTAACACCCCCACTCCACGCGTCAAGTCACGCCAAGCAAGGTCCCGCCCCGACCGACATGAGAGGGCCTCCAAACGTGAACCCCGGGCTGCCGTGTTCTAGAAGGGTTTGGCGCTTTGGGGCCAGACTTGGTCCGTTGCATTTGGGACTGGCCGAGAAGTCGCTAAAATGAGATTAATGGAGCAAGGGGAACTCGATGGAGCGAGTTTGGGCCTGTCCTCCTCCTCCGATGTGGCAAGTAGAAGTCGGGGGCTTTGCAAAGTGGCAAGACATTCATAAATTCACAATAATGCATTGTACGAAAACAAATTCCCCATTTTTGCCACTGGATTCCTAATCCATCTCCTCGCACACGTTCCAATTTTCAAATTTTCTGAGAAGGTCTAGGCCGCTGGTTAAGATTAGAACGTCGGGCAGCCCAAGCAGGTATAAACCGAGCTGGCACCCTTCCCAAGTCAAACGAGGCCAGACCTGCGGGATCCCTACAAGAGGGGAGAGTCCCACCCCAAGAGGCTGGGATCCAGTGTTCCCAGGCGCTCTTCCTCGCAGCGCTCGGCTGCACGCTAATGACCACTCCTCCCTGAGCCCGGTTCCCCTATCCCACCGCTGGATCCTCCGGCTCAGGGCCCTCTCGGAAGGCCCAAAAGATTCCGTGACGTCCGTGAGAACTTGTCAAAACCGCAGCGCCCCGAGGCTGCCTTGTAGAAACCGCGAAGAAGTCTTGTCGTCGGGCAATCGGGAGGCTCGAATGGAAGTAAATCGACTTCGCCAAATCGTCCGGAATGGCTTAAATTACCCTAGGGAGCAAGTTAGAAGGTCGGTTTTGGTAAAAAGAAAAGAAACACCACGCCTCCACGACAAAGATCCCGCATCCACATCCTAGGCCAATCGACTACGAAAGTGTATTGGAAGTGAGCTACTTTGCCGCTTCTGGAGGTCGGGTGGTCTTCTGGCCACAGTAACTTGGTCCCTGTGGCAATGTCGACGCTTCGAGTCCATTGGCAGAGCCAAATCGCGATTCCGAGGAGGGAGGCTCTTCCGGCCCCGCCCTCGTGGCCTTGTGAGAGGAAATTCGGGCAAGCAAATGGGATTTTAGGGTCCGTGTTCAAGGCCAACACACCCCCACTCCACATCAAGTCACGCGCAAGGTCCCGCGACGCATCCGACAAGGGCCTCCAAAAACGTGAAACCCTATGGGCTGCCGTGTTCTAGAAGGGTTTATGCTTTGGGGGGCCGTAGACTTGGTCTCAAGGTAATTCTGGAACCTAGCCGAGAAGCCGCACCAGAATACGGGAGCAAGAGGAACCGACAGAGCGAGTTTGGGCCCGTCCTCCTCCCGGCGTGGCAAGTAGAAGCCTGGGGCGCTTTTGCAGTGGCAAGACACTCATAAATTCCTCGCAATTAATGCATTGTAAATTTAAAATAAATTCCTGATTTTTGCTAAATTTAGATTCCTAATCCATCTCCAGCAATAATGCCCCAATTTCAAATTTTTGGAGAAGGTCTAGGTCAAAGGGTTAGCTTAAGTCAAAGGAATGGAGTTTGTGATCGTTGTACTTGGGGTTGACCTTCGCCACTGACGCTATATCACTTACCTAAGATTGCATTGAGAATATACATCATAACCATATTAGGAATGAAGATAAATGATTACAGAAAAGCATCATAACTACTAGAATGAAGATAAAATGACATGGTAAAAGCAAAAAGACTAGTGCGGGTTGGGGGGGTTAGATTTGGTTGCTTGTGATGATGGTTGTGTTTCAAAGATCAAGGCATATGGATAGAGAGAATGCCCTTGTTCAACTGACCGCCTCCCAAAGCTATTTGGACATGGATGGCATAATTAACTCAGAATGAATCAATTCTGGGGCAAGCAAACTTCCGGGAGTTTAGGGTCCCAGCCTCTCAAGGCCAATAATTCCACTCCATGTCAAGACACGTGCAAGGTCCCGGCTCAAATCGATGAAGGAGAGGGCCCGGAACGAAAACCCCGTGGACTTGCCGATTCTAGAAGGGTTTTTGTTTTGGGGGTCGCTTGGTCTTCGCCACGTAACTTTGGTCCCTAGGGCAACGCCGACGTTTTGAAATCCATTGGCAGAGCCAAATCGCTAGCTCCTGAGGGAGGTCAGCCTGGCCCGGCCCACGTGGCCTGGGGAGAGGGAAATTCGGGCAAGCAGCCTTCCGGGGATTTTAGGTCCGCGGCTCGCATCAACACCCCCCTACTCCACGCCAAGTCACGGCCAAGAAGGTCCTCCCACCGGCCAAGGAGAGGGCCTCAAAATGTAAAACCCCGTGGGTTGCCAAAATTCTAGAAGGGCTTGGCGCTTTTGGGGCCGAGACTTGGTCTCGTTGCACTTGGGACTCGGGCCGAAGCCGCAAATGCAGATTACGCGAGGAAGGGGAATCAATGATGGAGTTTGGGCCCCGCCTCCCGGCGGCAAGTAGAAGTCGGGGCGCTTTGCAAAGTAAGTAAGACATTCATAAATTCTCGCGAATTAATGCATTGTACTCTAAAATAAATTCGATTTTTGCCACCGGATTCCTAATCCATCTCCAAAGACAATGCTCCCCACTCTTCAAATTTTCGTAAGGTCTAGGTCAAAGGGTTAGCATTAGAACGGTCGGCAGCCCGCTGGTGGCAACCGAGCCGCACCTTCCCCAAGCCAAACGAGGCCAGGATCTGGGTGTGATCCTCACAAGAGGGGAGAGAGTCCGGACTCCCAAGAGGCGGATCCAAAAGTTCCCGAGGCAGCCCCTTCCCCGCCGCGCCAAGCCCCCGGCCGTGACGCTTAATGACCACCTCCCGAGCCCTTGCCTCTATCCCCACCGCTGATCCTCCGCTCAGCCCCTCTTCAGAAGGCTCAAAGATTCCAGATCGTCCGGGGAGAATTTGTCAAACCGCAGGGCGCCCCGAGGTCGGCCTTGTAGAAAACCAAGTAAAGGTCTTGTCGCTCGGCACCGGGAGGCTCCGAATGGCAAATCGACCCCCGCTAAATCGTCCTAATGGTGAAATTACCCTAGGAGCAAGTTACAAGGTCGATTTTGCAAAAGAAAGAAAACACTCACGCCTCCACGCATACAAGATCCCGTGATCCACATCCTAAATGGGCGACACGGCGCTTCGAGGTCGGTGGTCTTCCCCGCCACGTAACTTGGTCCCTAGGGCAACGCCGACGCTCTCGAGTCCATTGGCGCAGCCAAATCGCTAGCCCGTGAGGAGGTCGCCTCAGTCCGCCCCTGTGGCCTTGGGAGAGGGAGGTCTCGTGGCAAGCAACCGGGATTTTAGGTCCGTGGCTCAAGGCTAACACTCCCCACTCCACGCCAAGTCACTTCACGCAAGGTCCCTTCAATTGACAAGGAGAGGGCCTTCCAAACGTGAAACCCCGGTGGGTTGCCGTGTTCTAGAAGCGGTTTATGCTTTTGGGGGCCTGTGACTTACCAAGCACTTGGGACTGGGCCGAGAAGCCGCAGTTCTAGGATTACGGAGCAAGGAACCGACGGAGCGAGCTTAGGTTCGTCCTCCTCCTCCATGTGGCAAGTAGAAGCCTGAGGCGCTTTGCAAAGGGTGCGACATTCATAAATTCAAGTAATTAATGCATTGTACAAAAATACCCCGATTTTTGCAAGCCGGATTCCTAATCCATCTCCAACACATGCAGCCCACTTTTCGAAATTTTCGGAGAAGGTCTAGGTCAAAGGGTTAGGCATTAGAACGACGGAAGCCCGCTGTGTGTGGCAACCGAAATGCACCCTTTCCCCACAAACGAGGCTAGGACCTTGCAGGATCCCTCACAAGAGGGGGAGAGTCCTGACCCCAAGAGGCGGGATCCAAAAGCTCCCGAGGCAGCCCTTTCCCGCAGCGCCCCCGGGCCGTGACGCTTAATGACCAATTCTCCCTGAGCCCTGCCTCTTATCCGACCAGTTGGATCCGCCTCAGTGGGCCCCTTCAGAAGGCCCAAAGATTCCGTGATCGGGTCCGAGAACTTATCAAACCAAGCAGGGCGCCCCGAGGTCGGCAAGGCCTTGGGTGAAACCGGGCCAGCAGTTGTTCATCGCTCGCACCGGTGCCCTAATGGCAAATCACTCCCCGCCAAATCATCCTGAATGGCTTAAATTACCCTAGGGAGCAAGTTAAGGCGTCATTTTTGCAAAGAAAGAAAACACTCACGCCCCCACGACAAGATCCCGCATCCACATCCTAGGCCAATCGACTACGCAGTGTGGATGGAAGTGAGCTACTTTGGCGCTTGGAGGCTCTGCAGTCTTCGCCACGGGATCCTTGGTCCCGTGGCAATGTCGACGTTTCCGAGTCCATTATGCAGCCAAATCGCGATTCCTGAGAGGGGAGGTCGTGACGTCCGGGTCCCTGTGGCCTTGGGGAGAGGAAATTCGGGGCAAGCAAACCTTCCTGGGGATTTTAGGGTCCATGCTCAAGGCCAACACCCCCACTCCACGCCAGTTTACCTACAAGGTCCCCCGGGACTGACAAGGGAGAGGGCCTCCAAAACGAAACCCCGCGGGGCTGCCAAAGCCCTAGAAGGGCTTGGCGCTGGGGCCGGTAGACTAATCAAGGCACTTGGGACCGCTTCAGAAGCCGCAAAATGCAGATTACGAGCAAGGGAACCGACCTGAGCGGAGTTTGGGCCTGTCCTCCTCCCGGATGTGGCAAGTGAGAAGTCGGGGCGCTTTGCAAGGGCAAGATATTCATAAATTGCTAATTAATGCATTGTACTTAAAAATAAATTCTGATTTTTGCCACCGATTCCTAATTCATCTCCGTGCCATTGCCGTTCCCAATTTTCAAATTTTCGAGAAGGCTCCAGGTCAAAGGGTTAGCATTTCGAACGGCCGTGGTAGCCCGCCAGGTGGCAATCGAGCCGCACCCTTCCCCAAGTCAAACGCAGGCCAGACCTTGCGGATCCTCACAAGAGGGGAGAGTCCCACCCCAAGAGGCTGATCCAAAAGTTCCCAGGCAGCCCCTTCCCCGGTACCGCCCCCGGCCGACGCTAATGACCACCTCCTGAGCCCGGTTCTTATCCCACCGCTGGATCCTCCGTCAGGCCCCTCTTCGAAGGCCCAAAGGATTCCATCGGTCCGAGAACTTATCAAACCGCAGTAGCGCCCCGGGAGGTCGGCCTTAGAAACCGCAGTTGTCTTGTCGCTTGGGCATCGAGGTTCGAATGCAAATCGAATTCCCGCCAAATCGTCCGAATGGTGAAATTACCCTAGGGAGCAAGTTACAAGTGTCGGTTTTGGTAAAGAAAGAAACACTCACGCTCTCCACGCATAAAGATCCCGCGATCCACATCCTGGCCAATCGACTACACAGTGTGATGGAAGTGAGCTACTTTGGCGCTTTCTTGGAGGTCGGGTGGTCTTCTCGCCACCTTTAACTTGGTCCCGTGGCACGTCGACGCTCGAGCCCATTGGCAGAGCCAAATCGCAATCTCGAGAGGGGAGGTCGCCCACCGGCCCCTGTGGCCTTGGGAGAGGAAATCGGGGCAAGCAACCGGGATTTTAGGGTCCGTGGCTCGCTACAATAACACTCTTACTCCACGCCAAGTCACGCACGCAAGGTCCGCCCCGACCGGACATGAGAGGGCCTCCAAAACGAAACCCCGGTGGGGTTGCCAAAGTTCTAGAAGCTGGCTTGCGCTTTAAATGTAGACTTCATTCCCGCGTACTGGGACTGCCAAGAAGCCGCAGCTCGAAGTATTACGGAGCAAGGGAAATCAATTTTGAGTAGAAGTTTGGGCCTGTCCTCCCCATGTGGCAAGTAGAAGTCGGGGGCGCTTTGCAGCGGCAAGACATTCATAAATTCGCAATTATCGCATTGTACTAAAATAAATTCCATTTTTGCTACCGATTCCTAATCCATCTCCACACATCCCAATTTCAAATTTTCGGAGAAGGTCTAGGTCAAAGGGTTAAGATTAGAACTACGGGCAGCCCGCTGGTGGCAACCTCTAGCCGCACCCTTCCCCAAACGAGGCTGTGGACTGGGCAGGATCCTCACAAGAGGGGAGAGAGTCCTGACCCCAAGAGGCGATCCAAAAGTTCCCCGAGGCAGCCCCTTCCCCGGCAGCGCCCCGGCTGCACTAACACTCACTCCTCCCGGAGCCCGGTTCCCTCTATCCCCACCGCTGGATCCTCCGTCAGGGCCCCTCTTCGTGAAGGCCCAAAAGATTCCAGATCGGTCCGGTAACTCACAAACCGCTAGTGGCGCCCCGAGGCTCCGCCTTTGTAGAAACCGCGTTGTCTTGTCGCTCGCACCGAGGTTCGAATGGCAAATCGACCGCCAAATCGGGTCCTGAATGCATGCAAATTACCCTAGGAGCAAGTTACAAGGTCGGTTTTGCAAAAGAAAGAAACACTCATGCCTCCACGACAAAGATCCCGTGATCCACATCCTCGCGATGGAAGTGAGCTACTTTGGCGCTTGAGGTCGGGTGGTCTTCTGGCCACGGAACTTGGTCCCCAAGGCAATGTCGCATGCTCGAGTCCATTGGCAGCAGCCAAATCACACCGTGAGAGGGGAGGTCGCCTCGGGCCCGGCCCCTGTGGCCTTGGGGAGGAAATTCTCGCAAGTACCGGGGATTTAGGTCCGCGGCTCTAGCTAACACCCCCCACTCCACGCTGTCACGCGCAAGGTCCCGCCTTCGGACCGAAGCAAGGAGAGGGCCTCCAAAACGTGAAACCCCGTGGGTTGCCGTGTTCTAGAAGGGTTTTATGCTTTGGGGGCCGGTGACTTGGTCTCTGCATTTGGGACTGGCCGAAGCCGCGTACTTAGATTACGGAGCAAGGGAACTGATGGATGGAGTTTGGGCCCCGCCCTCCTCCCGGCGTGGCAAGTAGAAGTCGGGGCTTTGGTAAAGGGTAAGACATTCATAAATTCTCGCAATTAATGCATTGTACCTAAAATAAATTCTGATTTTTGCCACCGATCTTTAATCCATCTCCAAAGACACAAGTCCCAATTTTCAAATTTTCTGAGAAGGTCTAGGCCAAAGGGTTAGCTTAAGGTCAAAGGAATGAGTTTGTGGATCAAGTAATTTAAGGACCCCGGCTCACTGACGCTATACTTGGTCTAAGATTGCATTGAGAATATACATCATAACTATTAGAATGAAGATAAATGATTACGTAAAGCATCATGTAACTACTAGGAATGAAGATAAAATGATTACGTAGTGCCAAAAAGACTAGTGCGGGTTGGGGGGTTAGATTTTGCTGTTTGTGATGATGGTTGTGTTTCAAAGATTTCAAGGCATATGGATAGAGAATGCCCTTTGTTCAACGGGTCGCCCTAAAGCCATTTGACATGGATGGCATAATTAACTTGTAATGAATCAATCTCGGCAAGCAACTTCCGGGAGTTTAGGTCCCACCGGGCGTCAACACTCCCCACTCTATGTCAAGACACTGTTCACCCAACCATAAGGAGGGCTCTCCAACGTGAAACCCTCGTGACTTGCCGTGATTCTAGAAGGGTTTTGTTTTGGTTTTCCGCTCCCTAAAGCTATTTGACATGGATGGTATAACTAACTTGTAATACTGAATCGGGTTTTGTTTCTAGAAACAATTGTACCTTGTTGAAAGATTGTTTTCCAAGTGAAATTTTTTAATGTAGTTCAGACCGCCTTGTTGCCCCTGGTCAAAGACTCTCGCTTTTTTCGATGCACACTCTTTTAGTTATGCATTTTATTGCATTTATGGTCTATAAATTCAGAGTTAATGCATGGCATGGAATTAAATTATGGTTTTTGGTCAGCTGGCTTCCATGGTCATCACTAGCATACAGAAAAATTTCCAAAATTTTCGATAAGGTCCACTAAGCGTTGGGGGTAGAACGGTCCGCAAAACCCCTGTTGGGCAAGCATGATCACACCCTTCCCCAAGTCAAACAAGGCGCAGGACTTTGAATGCCATCTCAAGAGGGGAGAGTCCCTCGGCCCTGTGAGACGGACTTAAAACGCTTCGAGGCAGCTCGTCTCCGGCGCTCGGGATCAGAGGCACGAACACCCTCCGGCTCGCCCCTATATATCCGACCGTTGAATCCTCCGCTCAAGGATCCAGCCCGGTCAGACCAAAAATCCAAGACGGCCCCGAGAACTGCCAAACCACGGCTTTCCCGGGCGCATCATTCCTCGTGAATCCGGCGATTCGACTTCATACAATTGGCCGGGTAGTACAGGAATCCTAATGTGATTGGATCAGCATGCATGCCCCTCAGACCTGCTCAAATGCCTAGGACAAACTTGTCGAGCATCATCACATTAAAAAGATGCAAAAATAACGCCGCTTATAACAAAATATCGCCGCTGGACGCGCCGTGATGCGACGTGAAGACCGTATTTATACCTGATGGAAATAACGCCGCGATAGCGACGCGGACGCCGCATGCGACCAGACATTTGAACCCGCGCGCCTACTTCCTAACTTCTTTGCCCTACTTCTTCGAGGTTCGGGCTTATCCAAGGGCGCTAGTACTCCACCAAGTAAAGCAACTATTCTAAGGTTAGTATATCATGTTTTTAGATTGAATAGTTTTTGGATTGAATGGTGCATGCCCAACCTTCCTCTTTTTGGTTTCCTTTCCTTCCTTTCCTTCTTGTTCTTGATTTTTTCTTCCCATTCTCCATGCCCTATTCATTCTTCCTCCTCCTTTTCTTTCTTCCTTATACTTCATTTCTTCCTCATTCTTCCTCATGCTTCATTTCTTCCTCCTTCTTCCATGCTTCATTCTTTTCCTCTATTCTTTCTTCTTCCCATATTTCTTCTTCTTTCCTCATTTCTTTCTCATTCTTTCTTCCTCATTCTTTTCTCATTTCTTTCTTCCTCATGCTTTCATTCTTTTATTCTCACTCTTCTCATTCTTCCTCATTCTTTTCTCATTTCTTGCTTTCTCATTTCTTTCTCATGCTTTCATTTCTTTTCTCATGCTTTCTCATTTGTTTCTCATTTCCATTCTTTCATGCTTTCATCTCATTCTTTTCCCTCCCTTCCCTCATTTCTTTCTTCTCTTCCCCTTCCTTATTCTTCTATTTTTTCATTTCTTATTCTTTCATATTCTTTTTTAATTTCATTTCTTCATTCTTCATTTGTTTCTTATTCTTCACATTTCTCTCACTTTCCATTCGATCCTTTTCTTTCCCTTCCCTTTATTTCTTCCTTCCATCTCTATTCTTCCCTTCTTTATTTCCTCTTATCTTCATTCTTTCTTGTTTCTTCTCTTATATTTCTTCTATTCTATCCTTTATTTCTTCCCTTCTATTCTCTTTATTTCTTTTCTCTTGTTTTATTTCTATCTCTTGTTTTCTACCCTCTTTTTCCTTTCTTCTTCTCGATCTTTTTCGCCTTTTGTTCTTATTCTTCTAATGCTTACATTTCATGTTTTCTATTAATATTTGGACCCGACAGATCTTGTACACGCCAAAGGCCCTTATTTTGGTAAGTAGTTGATCGACTTGCATTTTGTATTTTATAGTTTTAAGTAGGTTAAAAATTGATGGATGGCTGAGTTCATACAGCACGGGTCGGCTCCACTCCAGAGGGAGCAACTATGCACCGTTCAAGTCCACTTTCACTACAATCATAAATGTTTCCTAGGTTACGAGTGGTTTGTCTGCTGGCACTGGGCCGGCTCCACCTAGAGTGGAGAGGACCACGTGACCTCGTGTTCAAGTCCACTTCCAGCCTAATTTGTTATTTTTAGGTTTAAATAAAATTGTAGTGGCTTGTCTAAGGGCACTACTGGCTCCACCTTGGCGCGAGAGGGACTAGGTACGGGTCCAAGTCCACTTTTCTTCTCGCTCTTAGGTAGATGTGGCTGGCCAAGAAGGACATACCTGGGCTTCCACCGCTGAAAGTGGGGAGGACCGTGTGTTTGGGCCTTAGTTCACGCTTATTGTCGGGCTTAGGGCTAGAGGTAGCTAGGGCTAGGTTAAGTTAATAAAGAATCGATGATTCCCTCTACACCCGCAAGCAGTTGCTAAAAAAAAATAGGTTAGGCTAACTTAATGTAGTAATTAATTGCAGACTAAAAGCTTTGGTAAAAATAACTTGAACTAATTAGCTAAATTTACTCTTTGAACATGTCTCTAATTTAGTTAATTTTAGTTAATTTTGCTAACCAAATCCTAACAAGGTGCTTAAGATAAGTTTAGTAGTGTTTTTGGTTAAAAGATAACAAATTTTGGGACTATCTCATAACTAATTAACTAGTAATAATGTAATGTAAATTGAATTCGGGTCCAATACCCTAATCTAACCTATTTAGTTTTTCTTGTTTCTTCTTCCTTTTTTTCTGCTTTGGGACTCGGGGAGGGGGGACTCTGAGCAGGTATTAGTCGCCATAAGGCTGTTATAAGTAATGATTATATGGTCTGCATACATGTTTGATATTGTCAGATTATGTTGCATTTACTTTGTGCATGCTTGGCTTTTTTGTATTATTATTTTGTTTTGTTTGTAGGCATAAAAATGGCCTCAGAAGGACAGAGATGCTTAGGAAATTAGGCGATCCTCATCAATCAAATATGCTTACTGTGACTCCCACCCTGAATCTACATATGCAAACCGATGATCGAATTAACCGCTTTGTAGCACTGCTGAGAAAGAATGTCGGTCTGGAATTATGTGGGAGGTGGGCTGCAGCATGAGTCCGAAAGGAAGATATGATGAGAAAGAACTTAAAGTCTTGGGTTTGCAATCCCGGAGCCGTAAATTGAGGGATACTTATATAGCGCCACTTATGGAGCCCTATAGCCGAGGCATAATGCGGACGCATGGGCTACCCCTGGGTGTATGGCGCAAAGGTCCTGACGAAAGATCACAAGATGGCCAGAGGCAAATGCAATGATGAACAGTGAAGGAGTTAGATAGTCTTATCCATGGTGGAGCCTATTGGTGCAGGGCTAGATTATCATTACATGCCTGGCGATAAATGTGTCGATTTATTGACAAGATTCCCGTGGATGCCGTTGGAGTTAGAAGTGCATCAGTAGTAAACAAGACTACCGTGATATACTAAACCGTGATCTTGGGAAACCCCGTGATTTCTAATCAAGATGATTATTATAATCGCATTGTGTGGAGAGGCTAAGATAGAGCCGTGATCATGGTTGTTGGCCGACAAGTATATCCATTTCAAGAGCCCAAGTCCAAAGATTGGCTACACCCTCTTGACTTGCCCCTCAGGTCTTTGTAGGAGATGAGCCATGTGGACCAATGGTAGTCTTGCCATTCATGAAATGGAGGAACCTTTGTAGCACTACTTGACCATCTTCCGAGCCACCTTCTTCTTATAGGAGATGGTCAAATGCAATGCATAGTGCGGAGGGAAAGCCAAAATGAGACTCGTGTATAAGCACGTCCTTAAATAGCTCTCAGCTTCAAGTGTATGAGTCTATGCATCCATCATTTCCAGTTGGACACACACAAAGCTCAATTGCAAAAGGGTCAAACTCCATTTTGATGACTCCCTTTACAAAATGTGTGTGGGTGTGGCTATTGGTGATTGGGACACGGCCCTCCGCTTTTTGCAAGGAGCCGTAATGCCCAAATTGAAGAGCCAAAGTATACACTACAAGATGGAATCTGCATGTGACATCCTTTGGCAGGAGAAGAGAGTTTTACATCATCATCGATGACCAAGCATCATGGGGCATGAGATATCCTGAGCATATATTCCCCGGCTACATTTACGGTGATCCTCCTGATTTTGTCCGTGCAATGCGCTTATGGGTTGGTGTTGAGATAAACCCAACCACCGATACTCTAGGCATATTGACATCATCCAACATATGAAGGTCCAAAATGATGATGGATAGAGAGCCGTGCACATGGATCGCTTCCATCTATTGCTCTCAAGGCTGCCGAGTGTGTTCAAAACAAAACAAGCAGGCTGCTTTCCCCATATAGTTGTGAGAGAGACGTACATATGAAGTGTGGTGGATCCAATTTGAGATGGCTAAGCCACCGTTAAATGCTAATTTTGTCTTCCTCTATTTGAGGCTTGTTGCAATCCACAAATGTTTTTTATTCAAAATTACTAATGGAAAAAAGTAATTTATTAATCAAAAATTATTATTAATGGTAAATAAATTATTAATCATAACTTGTAGATAAAGTGTCGCTATTGCATCGCCAAACTCCTAGGTTTTAGGGTTATATCATCAAACCCTAGATTGTAAATGCCATGTGGCACAATCTAGGTTTGATGATGGCACACGCAGTTGTGGGTTTGATGACATGGCACTTACTAGTGATGTGGCACAGGGAAGTCACACGCGACAACCTTACCAATCTACACTATCTTGAGAGCTACCAGATCCACCACAAATATCCGTGGAGTGTCTAGCATAATATCCTCTAGGGTCAACTTTTGTAGCACGCATGGCTCAAAGATCAAACGCGGAATCCAAGCCTCTAAAAAGATGACGCCGCATCATTTCTATATATCCTTGCCAACCCCCATCAGAAAACTACTTAATATCTTCACACTCCAGATTATTTGCACGAATTTATAATGTATCTCACAAGTAGCCTACAAGCCGAGACTCATATTTTGTGCACAAATTCATTAGCCATTCGTAACCGACCTGATAAATTGGTTAGAATATTAGAATGGCACTTTGCAGATAAAGAAGCAAAATCTAGACAATGACCTGATAACAATAGAACTTCAAGCACTGTGTATGACTAGATATATTATTATTTCATATTTTATAGCTCTAGGAATGAATACAAGTAGAGAATACACTTATTTTCTTCCCTAAAGCATTTTGCTAGATGACCAATTAAAATATTTTGGTTCAACCAACTCCAATTCTTTGATTTTCGAATGAAATAAACTTGTCCAAGAAGGCAAATACCTCCACTTTCTTTTTAGCATGATCTAAAGTATAGGGAATGATTAAACGCTATTTGAAAGGACAACCTCGTAATGGCCATAATGAAGAAATTAAAAAGATGCTTAAGATTAAAAGCGATGATTTTTGGCTGCCGATGTTGTGATCATTTATCATACAATCGATGCAAAGAAGAACCCATAAAAATCTTGCATAGCCATAAACGAATAACAAGTTCATGAGTCATGAAGCCAAAATAACTGAGCATGGCGCTAAAAACCGCACTAAAGGATCTCGATTTTGCATGTGGTGCTGCATGAGAGGTCCGTTTTTTCCAATTCAAACCAAATCGACGCATCTCTATAGTTATTTTCGATTTTTAAGGTATTATCCTTATGATGTGACAGAATCAGATTTAACAATGAATAAAGGAATCGATCCAAAGAAACCATATGTTATGGGGTATGTTTACCGCAAGCCTATATTAAACACTATAATGCTTCTCGCATTAAAAAGGTAAGTGTGTGGAATTTTTCTTATGTTCTGCAATAAATTTTAAGGCTTTATCCTCGCTCTTCTCAGCAAAGAACAATGATTACAACAGGTTTATTGTCAAGTTACCTTCAAGGATTGTAAACTTGGAAATAACTAGATTTTGACACAGTAACAACGCCGGGCTTTATAATGAACAATTTATACTGTGAAAGTAATACTCCATTATGATGACGATGCGCAGCAACACGCTTTAAATGAAGCCGCAGTGTTGGCCGCCGTAGCTCCTTTTTCTGCATGTGCATCAATAAGATGTGTATTGAATTTGTAATCCTAAAACCATTAACCTTCGTGGTTTAAAAATATACGCCACATGCAATTACCTACGCCATACATACGCCACATATACGACCGACGGTCATATACGCCACATATACATACCGACGCGGTCATATACGCCACATATACCGCATCGACGGTCATATAATACTACATACGCCACATATACGACGCGGTCATATACGCATACTACGGCGTCACATACGCCACATACACGACGCCGCATGCGACGCCAATGGCCGTGAAATATCCACCGGGCGCAGACAATTGCCGCCCACCAGCGCCTGCCCACCCTTCCGGGCGCCACAGATGGGCTAAGCATCGTGACGCCGTGATGCGACGCGACGCCGCAAGCGCCCACTGCGGACACTGCCGCCCACCCGGGCGCAAGCGCCCACTCCGGGCGCGGATGACCGCCACGCTGTCGACGTCGCGACCACACGCCGCATGCACGCGGTTCCGCGACGCGGACGCCGCATTGACGCCGCATGGTGACGCTATTTGGCGCACGCCACGCCGCCACGCACGCCGCAGCCCACGCCGCTAAATGTCCATTCTCTTGTTGTGCCTCGCGAACGCCTAGCTAATGGGAAGGCAAAGCTAGATGATGGCATGCAAAGTGCACTTTTGAAGTGTAATGGCCTCCAATGGTGCACATGTCCTCATGGCACTATTCAATAAAGTATCAGAAGAAGGTTTCCAAGAAGGACCACTAGTAGAGTCGCGGCTCATATACGGGCAAGTGTGACCTCAATGCCCAACCAACTATTGTGAATTATTATGCATGCCTCTTTGTAAAATGTTGCATCCTTGAGTACCACCGACGCATATGGGCGTAATATGTAGAGCGTCACATATGCAAGCTCGCCCGCATTCCAATCATTGATCAGTATCTTCACTGGGCATTACTAATCGACATTGAGGATAGCGGTGAATTGCCGGGCAAAACCTGCATCTATTATTTCGGATTTCGCAAAGCTTTTTGACATGCTGCCCTGTGATAAGTTATGGGACAGATTGCGCAGCCTGTGAGACCCCCTACTGACTTGCGTGACGCAATATACGTGCTATAAGAGGCATGCTTGTGATGTCTTACATTATCGTGAAATGCAGACAAGAGGTATTGAGCACGCTAGGGCTGCCCCCCTCACCCCACACTCTTCGCCTCTATATTGATCAACTGAAGACTCCGGCTTTCTCGAGCACCTGAGGGTGCGAGCCATCTCATGCATCACATAATCCTGCTAACTCATATATGCCTCACGATGTCAATTCTCCCCGATCTATACTCCGTGAGGACATGCACGCCACCCGATGCTCTTGACACTTTTCGCCAATTCACCGCATGGAAGTTAACTTGCCCAAAACTAGGGTGTGCCGCTAGTTTCGCCAAGCAATACGTAACTGAACTT